>JAUMHB010026612.1:0-23545 GCA_032359685.1 Pittosporum tobira
ACGGATCTTATTCATGATTAATTAAAAGTTTATTTTATCTTTATTACGCGTTCATATTACTTTCGCATATTTATTGAATTATAATACATGTTCTTAATGCTTTTGAATATTTAATCAATATTTAGATGATTTAGGTTAACAAATTGAAGGACGTGACTGTGAAGGTTTGTTAATGGCTCAATTGAATCATAACCGGAGGCTAAACTTTACTAGAGACCTTATTTCAAGGTGACCTGTGCAGTTTCGGGAGTAGTTTGGCTTAAAAACGACTAATAAAATCGAAAATTCCAAAATGATAATGTTCTCTTTATTATTTAGATTCACATAAGAATATGATGGGCTAATAATAGGAGTATGGGTACTTTCACTAGGAATATGTTAGTATCTAATTTAAAGATATTCCACTGTCATGAATATGTCAAACTAATATCAATTGCTTAATAAAGATAGTAAACCCTAGATTATGACTGAATAAGTGACGTTGAGATCTTACCATATACTTATCATATTACATTTATTATCTTTATTTATTTGTTTTTATTTAGTTTAATTATAAATCCAAACTTTATTATTTGCTAGATAAAATAGATATTAAAAATATTGGTATATAGTTTACTAGTCTCCGTGGGAACGATAATGTTTTATACTATAATTTGATTGGTGTACACTTGCACTCTAATCAGATAATTCCACGATCAGCCAGTGTCAAGGTCCACAATTTGGAAAACTGAGCCAACAATGTCTTGATCTAAATGTGAACTAAGAGTTGGTTGTTCATCAACATGAACCTTAGCTTTCTTGGAGACTGCATGAGACTTGTCATTTAAAGTTTTTCTCTTTGAACCTGAAGTAAAAGATATTGAGGTTTCTCCAACTTGAAGCTTGAGCTTATTTTTTCTTGCTGTAGGTGGTGCAGGTCTTATTTATGAAGTAGGTTTGCCTCTGGGTTTCTTTAAGTTTTTTGTCAAATCCTTAGGAGAAACTAAGTCCTTGAAGTTCTTAATAGCAGCAACAACAAGAGTAATAGTGGCAACAACTTCTGCTTCTTAGAGAGTCGAAGTAATGGTTGCGATAGGGTCAACATTATTATCTTCAGTAATAGGTTGATCCTAATGTTCATCTTCATAGGTTTCATATAGTAATATAAGATATTTTGTAGAAGGCTTTTTGACAATACCCTTTTTTATAGTAGGGTTAGGTTTTACTGCTTCGTATTTGGTAGTAGACTTGGCTTTAATTGAGTTTTTCTCTTGTGCTTCTTCCACCTGGGTAGCTGAGCCTTTGGAAACCTTAGAGTTCCGGATTATCTATTTATAGACATGTCCCCAGTCAATAATCTTGTTTTGTGTATGCTCCTTCCTATTTGCAGCTGGTAGGTTGTCGCTCATGTCGTGCTTCAGTATAATGCTTAATAACCTGTCTTGCATGGCATTAGGCATGTAATTTCCTTCTCATTGGGAAACAAACATAGACTTGATTTAGTTAAATATGATCATATCCCAATTTTCCTTATTATTTGTAGCAATGGAAACCATCATGTAGAAATAATCCTTGGTTACCTCCTTAATTGAACCATCTTTGCAAAGAATACATATTGTAAAAAGGCCAGCGACCATTTTTCGATTTTTTTATCGAAGTCTTTATTGTATATCTTTATAGGACCCCGTATATCAGTCCTTGTCTCCTTACCAAATCATTATCATTGAGAATGTGATTTTTGTGATCTTTAGTAGGAATATGAAGACTATGTTGAGATCATTGTCAATGAGGGAACTTCTTTGCCAAAACCATTCATTTGATGCTCCCATCTAATTTAGGCGATCCAAAGGAATAAACTGAAGAACTACATCCGGATAGATTAAATGTTTCATGGTGAAACATTCAAAGAATCTTCAGCCTTGATTGCATCAAACGTGACCCTAAACCATTGTTCAAAGTTGTTGTTAACATCAAGAGCACTTCCTATGACCAATAACATCTAGATAAATATAAACTAGATCAAAAGAAAAAGATGAAAATTTGGTGAGAATTTAGAGGATTTGAAAGTAAAAAATAAAATAAAATAATTTAAGGGAGAATTTAGAGATATTGAAGGTAAAGTAAAAAAGTTTAGAAATTTTATTATCTGGGAATTTATAGTCCTTGGACTTATAGAAGCTGATAATTTTTTGAAAATTTCTGAAATTAATTCTCCACCCATTGAAAAATATTATGACAGATAATATTTTCTTGCTACAGCAGGCAGCAAGTCATCAGGGACAACAGGCAAGAGGATCGGTTCGCTGTCTAAAATCTTTTCAGCAATAAGAGATTCAACAACATCTATTCTTTTGTTGCAAAACCTGGTTCTTTGCTGTATGAATTTCTTTATTGTAACAGTCTTTTGCTGTGTTGTTTCTTCTTTTCTATATGGTTTGTCCATTAACACATATAGTGTAAGGTCCTTAGGAAGCACAAGACAGGCTAGAGGTGAGGTTTTTCTGGTGGTTTTTTTGGGTGTGAATAGTATTTTTAAAAAATTGTTTGTCAAATTAAAATCCAAGTAATAAGTCTGTTGTTCGTATTACCTTATTGTTAGGCAAGGTCTTGCTGCAACAAGCTTTCAAATAAGTTTTGAGTAATACAGAGGAAAACCACCTCAGGTTTAATTTCAATCAATATCTAACAGAGATGTCAATTACAATCCACACAATATAATAATAATATTTCCTAAACTAAGTGTGAAAAGTAAATATGCAGAAAATAAAGGATACAAAAAAAACTTATAGTGGTTGAGTCACGCCTGTGTCTACTCTTTTTCCTTTGATGTTAACGGAAAATTCACTAAACTTTTAAATCTTCAAGGGGTTCACTAAAGAATTAGTACAAGTTTACCTAATATTAATTACATATGACTTATAGGTACTATGTCAATGATTTGGCAGGAGAGTCACGAAGAATTAGTTCAATTTTGAAAGCAACCCCCCACCAATAAATCTTCTACAAATTATTTTATACACTTGTCAATTTATGACAATTTTTATTTTGTCAAATGCGGATTCAAATTCAATTTATGACTATAAAGTCTTGTTTTGTCTGACTTATTTTAAAACAAGTTAAACTTTTTTTACTGCATGTTTAACTTGAGCACTTTGTTTACAAAATTGAAATTAATTCTATAATTAAAAAAAAATATAGTGAATTTTATATATTTAATATATTATGGTTTCAATGAGAAATTGATGAATTAATATAGGTAAGATTAAAAAAATGTGATAAAAAAATTTAAAAAATAACAAATAAATTAAGATAAACTAAAAAAAATAGAATTCAGGCAGATAAAATTAGAGCGAGGGAGTATTTTGTGTACCAGTGTGCTGTACCTTGTAGTTTCTTCCAATAAACTATGCAACTTTAAAACATTCAATTTTTTTTTCGCAATAAAATATAAGTTATAATACTAAATAATGTCAAGCAGGGCTGTGTTTTTTTTTTTTCAGTACATATAGAATTAACCCCAATAATTGATAATATAATAAGTTTATAAAAGATAACGCACGCACCCAGCAGGACTGTGTTAAATTGTGTTAACTATCTCTTTTGAAATATATAGTCAATGTGCTCCCAAAAAAAAAAATCAATGAAAGCCACGCTACGATTGTCCACAATCACATTCTCTTCTTTCAGGTTTACCTTCGCTAGTGTCACTCGTACGGTTCTCCCTTTTTTTTTCTCAACGTACTAGGAAAATACCACCCGCGAGCATAATAATTTTTTTTATATAAAATTTTAAAATTATTTTTAATAAAAAATATATAAATAAATAATCTAATAAATTATGATCAATGTTTAATGTAATATTATTAAGTTACAGAAAGTTCTGAATATCTATTTTAAAATTTAGTTCTAATATAGTGAAATATGTTATTTATTATCAACGCTATTAATTAAATTTAAATAAATTTATGTTCATAATTCAAAGTTGATATTTATTATAAATTATATCCAGTCACATTCATATCTCAATAAAAAAAATAATAAATAAATGACTTTATCTAAATTAATATATAGTAGGAACAAATTACTATTATACTTATAATAATTTTTTTGATTTAAATTTTAAAAATATTTTTTAGTAAAAATATTCTAATAATTTATCACTAATGTCTCATCTAATATTATTAAGTTACATAAAGTTCTAAATATCTATTTTTAAATTAGTTATATTAAATTTTTTTTTTATTTTTAAAAAGGTAAAAAAGAGACTCATTTTGTGGGAATAAAATAAATTTGGAAGAAACGGTGTAAAAAGAAAATTTATTATTATTATTAGGTGTATAGTGAAGTATGTCTTATGAAACGGTAAAAAAATAAAAAATCATAAAATAATAAAAAAACACAAACTCATAGAATTTAAAAATATCGTTATTTTGAAACGGAGTAAGTATAAGTAGTAGTGCAGTACGATAGAATATAAATTATTCCTCTTATGTTTATACTATAATCCACCAAAAAAAGTGTTAAGTATAGTAATACTTTATCTATTTTAAAATTAAAAATACATATGTGTTATAAGTAAGTAAATTTGTGAAATTATAAAATTTAACAATAATAATAATTAAAGAATGTCGAGAAAAAAAGACATTAAAAGATAAAGGAATTATGAATCGTATGCACATACACTTATTCTAAATTATAAATTGAAATTTAAAGTAAATTTATTTTATTTTAGTTGATGTCAAAGTTAATGTTATAAACTACATATAAAATATCATTACGTTAAAATTTTGTAAATTTTATAAACTTATGTTATAATTTAAATTTTAAAATTTTAATTACATTTCTTGAAATTTAAAAAAATAATAATAAATGAGCAAATGAAGGAACACGTGACGGCCAGGAGTGATGCGTCATAACCTTATTTTTTCTTTTTGAGAAAGAGGTTATAGATAATAATATTAGAATAAATTTCAATTTGCATCCCCAATTATATTTAATGTTTCAATTTGCATCCTTGTGTTAGATATGTTAATTTGCTCATTCGAGTTTACATTTTTGTATTAATACGCATCCTTTTTAAAAAAATAATTAATTTTTATAACATTATCTCACATGTGTGTCTCATGTATTGTGTAAGCAAGTCATCATTATTAAAAAAATTGTTATGTAAAAAATTTAAGTTCTTAATTCCTAATAGACACGACTTTTGTAAAGTCTAATTTCAACCTTAAACGTGAAATTTTTGTTTTGAATACGTCATTGTTTACATATAATCTAAGGTGTGAGACAATATGAAAAAATTTGACCTTTTTTAAGGGTTATAAACTGATACAAAATGTTAGGGGACAGATGGAAGTATTTAAAACATTAAGAGAAAGCTAAAATATCAAGTATAATTAGTGGAAGTAAAATAAAATTTAGTCAATATTTTTATTAGTACCCCTAATGGTGTCCCAAATTAAATGGCTATCTAATGGTAAGTTTGTTTTTTATTATTGAAATTGATTATAAATTATTTTTAAAAATTAATTATTTTTATTAATTATAAAAATTATAAAAAAATTATAATTTATATTATTAACTTATTTTAAAAAATTAATAAATAAATTATTATTTTAATTTTAATTAACTGTTATTAAAAAAAAACTGTGTCAAACAGTCTTATCCGGTTAACCACTTTCAACTTAGCTTCTCTCTCCTCTTCTTCTCTCTACACTACCGAAATGTGTTGGACTCGAATTTCACTCCGATGGCCGGTTCTGGTAACGGCGATGATCGTACAGCTGGCGGTCACTACAGGTGAGTATTTCAAGCCGTTCAATGTGAGCTACGACCACAGAGCTCTGATCATCGATGGACATCGCCGAATGCTCATTTCCGCCGGAATTCACTATCCTCGAGCAACTCCTGAGGTCATAATAGTACTTCACTACCAAACAGATTTATTAAAGTACTATACAGACATGAACTCATTTGATTATTATAGTTATTGCAACTATTTGTAAAATACAAAATTCAACGTAGTATCCTGAACTAACTAAAAGGTATTACTGATTTCCATATTTGCTGGTTTCATCACTTAAATGAATTCATATTAATTTTGAATTTTAGGATTTGGCAAATTGAGTGGTTGTATCTCTAATTTCGCAGATAGTTTTTCAAAATCTCAGATGTATTCATGTGAATTTTGAATTAGAAAATATTCCGAATTGACTTGTCAATTTTTAATTAGAAATATTCCAGATTGATTTTAGACCGGAGGGACTATATCTACATTTATATTCATAGATTCCTCAGGCGGCAACTTTTTTGGCAGTCATTTCCTTTAACTTCAGTTAGTGATCCAATCTAGATTTTGAAACATCTGATTTTGACTGTTACCCGTAGTTCACAAGTCTAATGTGGAAGTTAATAGGTGTCAGTTTTTTAAGCTTTTAGCTTTGGTTATCAATGTGGGACGCTAGTCCAAAAGTTGTACCACAGTCTGCCACATGTGGAACTAATTTGATTGGGAACTAAATTGATTGCAAATGTTGGTTCATTTTAGGGGTTGAGTGATGCTAGGATGTACATGGAGAACAAAGTATAAATCAATCATATAATGACATTGGTTTTTTCTTTTCTGTTTTTTTATTTTGTTGCTTTATGCTGTTTATATGGCTATGATTCTTAAATGTGGTAATGATGTCAATCATTCCAATCAGAAGCTTGAGCTATATTCTAAATATGTATTTTCTCTTTTGCCTACTGGAATTTGTAGCTAACTGGCTGCTAAGTGCTAATATGCGATTCATTTTAGTTTGCTATCTTTATGAATTGGGTTAGCTGTCAGTGAGTCAAATCATGAATTTCACTAGAAGCCTTAAGTTAAATTGTAGGGTGAATGCTCATGTTGTTCTTATATAAACATTAGGTAATATATTTAGGCAATTTCTTAGGTGAAGTAGACATTGTGGAGAAGCGTTCTTGAGGTTTTTACATAATTTTTCTAACTTGATTTGTGTGCAGATGTGGCCAGATCTGATTGCAAAGAGCAAGGAAGGTGGAGCCGATGTCATCGAAACTTATGTTTTTTGGAACGGTCATGAGCCAATTAGAGAACAGGTTTGATTTCGAATTTCTTTCCTATTAAAAGATATTACTCTCTCCGTCCAACTTATATTGTCCTAGTTAGAAAATGTACGCCTCTTTAGGAAAAGATAAAATTCTCTAAAATACCATTCATCATTTATAAAGGAAATGGGTAGAAAGATAAAATTTAAAAGAAAGAGAGAATGGAGTGGAGGAATGAGTCATGCATTTCCAAGAAAAATGTTTATAATTTTCAATAAAAATAGTGGGGGTAGTATAAGAAAAATATAATCAAAAATAGTATGAAAAAGGATAGACGACAAAGAAATTTGGACAAACTAAAAAGGAGATCAGGACAATATAAGTTGGAAGGAGGGAGTACTATTACTCTTATGTTTTGGGCTGGACAGGATATTATTCTTTGTTAACCCTGGTTTGTCTGCTCAGTACAACTTTGAAGGAAGATATGATATTGTCAAGTTTGTGAAGCTAGTGGGATCCAACGGACTCTATCTTCTTCTTCGCATAGGTCCTTACATTTGCGCTGAGTGGAATTTTGGGTCTCAGTCCTTCCCCTGTTCAAGTCTTATTGTTTTCTCGAATTTACGTTTCATTTTGTGCTACATGATACTTAAGATTATTATTAAACACTTTCCAAATATATGTAACTCTGTGTGTGTTTGTATACTATTTAGTTCACTTGAAATTAATCTAATTATGGTGTGTATTAAGAGTTACCTATTAGTGGTCCAATGTCGGACATTGTTTTCATTCAATTAATAACATTTCAGGGGCTTTCCTGTTTGGCTTCGAGATGTTCCTGGCATAGAATTTCGTACAGACAATGCACCATTCAAGGTATAAGAAAACAGAGACTCAAAGAGCACTTGTATTTTTTTGATAGCATGTTTTTTTCTTAATCGTTGAGTTATATTAGCTACTTCTGGTTTTGGGTCGAAAGTTAGATCACAGAAACCTTGGAATCTTTGCTACTCCATCTGTCACATTTTAGATGTCCTAGTTTATATTTTGGACTTGGCTTGTCCCGTTCTTTGCTACTTATGCTTATATAAAGGACAAACATACAAAGGGTATTATTGTAACTCTACCTCATATTGTTAGATACCAATTGCTAATTTGGTCATACTTCATTTGACTTCCAGGAGGAGATGCAGAGGTTTGTGAAAAAAATGGTGGATCTGATGCAAGAGGAATTGCTCTTTTCTTGGCAAGGTGGTCCAATAATTATGTTGCAGGTTGTTGGGAAATCATTCAGTTAAATTAGCATATATATAGCTCAAGCAGAACTCATTGATGCGGGAATCTTGTAGGATTGCTCATAGGTATCCTAATATTGAAATATTGTTCATCAGATTGAAAATGAGTACGGGAATATTGAAAGCTCGTTTGGACAGAAGGGGAAGGCCTATATGAAATGGGCTGCTAACATGGCTGTTGGGCTTGGTGCTGGTGTTCCATGGGTTATGTGCAAGCAAGTAGATGCTCCAGAATTCATAGTAAACCCTCATTTCCTTTGATGTTTCTATTTTGTTTTCTGTTGCTAATACATTTTGATTATGAGGAAAGAACTAGTAGATATTGACCTGATTTGATGATGATGATGGCTAATTTTATTTTATTTTTTTATTTATTTTTAATAAATGCACGACAGTAGGAAATTCTTAGGATTTCGTAAACTCTCAGCTGCCTCATTTGTTTGACTTTTCTTCGCACAGATAGATACCTGTAATGGATATTATTGTGATGGTTTTAGGCCAAATTCCAACACGAAACCGGTTTTTTGGACAGAAAATTGGGCTGGATGGTAAGAAGAACCAATGAAATTGTTTAGATGAATATTTGATATAATGTGCTTCTTCTTATGTGTTGATAATATTTGATTTTGGTATCACATTTTAAAGTGGTTTTGTCACCATGATCTAGTTACCATATTTCAGTGATTTTCTCTTTCTGGTTTGTTTTTACTTTGGGTTATGTCTGTCCTTTTGAAGGTATACAAGTTGGGGTGGCAAACTGCCACATAGGCCTGTTGAGGACCTTGCATTTGCAGTTGCTCGCTTTTTCCAACGTGGAGGAAGTTTTCAAAATTACTATATGGTATTACTTCATAAACTGAAATACTCATGCTGGTAGGTTTTGTCCTTAAATATATTGGAGTGAAAGATGGCCACGTGGGGTTGTAACTTCTTCATGGTTATGTTCAACAAGCATTGAACCCGTGCTTTGTACACGGATATGTTTTTATCTAAAAATATTCTGAAAATGCAAAATTAATTTTAAATTGTAAAAAAAAAAAAAAAAAAAAAAAAAAAAAAAAACCCCCCAGGGTTAAATTTTTCCAATAATTTAAAATAAATGTTTACAAAAGATTTTAAGATGACAGGAACTTTATTTGTGTTTTTGATACGCCGTCTGAATTCATGATTTTACAAACTATATCAGTAAAAAGAAGTTCAGATAAGGGCAAAAGTTCATATATGAACAAATTATTAAATAATTAATACACATATATCAATAAGAAGTTGGTATATTTGTGTCATTGCAAATTGATAATAAATAGTTTATGATAAAGGGAAAGAAATCTCATACCTGCCAAAGTAATTGCTAAAATTATGAATTAAAAACTCAAAAAAAATAATAATAAATAAAAATAATATGAGAAGAGAATTTTACATACTTAAATAAATGGTAGAACGAAGAAACAGAAAGGAAAACTCATCACACAATATCTTAGTTTTCATCTTATATTCTGTATGATCTGGCAACACAAACATATTAGTCCCTTGTAAATATATCCAGCAGCGTATTGACCTACAAGTGACGAACAAATTACATGAAAACACTAGATTTCAAGCATAAGTGGTAGACTCAGTATTTGTATATCAGAAGTAAAAAACTGAAGAGAAAAAAACAGAGTGAAGATAAGAAGGCTATTTGAATACACAGTCATGATTCCAAGCAGTGTAACGTGTAAACACAAAATTTATAGAAATAAACGTGTAGGAAAAAAATTGAAAAGTACAGAACTAAATTAAATCAAATTAGAGATGATGCACAAATCATTTGAGTTGACTACAAATAGAGAAGAAAGAAAGGTCAGGAAAGAAAGGAGAATAAAATTTGGGAGTTTCTTCATAAAGCAGTTAAGGAGTTACGGGAGAAGAAGAAATTGGGGTAGAGTAAAACTGTTAAAAATGTGGAAGTCTAAAGAGAAGACCAAAAAAGTTATATAAATATATATATAGAGTTTCAAAATGGGCATCGTGGGTTATTAGATAAGGTCAGGCGCTTGAAATGGGGGCAAATTGAAGGGCAGCTTTTTTTTTTTTTAAAAGGAGACAGGGAGAGAGATAAGAATAGTGGGTAGGCTAAGAGGTGAGGGTTACACTCTCTCAGCTTTGAAAATTATACATACACACACTCTGATAAATGCGGAGTACGATATTACAAAGTAAAAAATGATAAATATGGAAATGAAAATGAGATGAAATTGATGAGACAAGGCAAATGGAGGCAAGAAAATACCAACATTCTATTATGGATGGGCACACCACACATGAATTTGGAAACAGACTAAAAGATATTGTTTATATTGTTTAGTTTAAAATATTTTTGCCCCGAAGAATATGTTTAAATTTTTAAATTAAAAAATTTCTTTAAGGATGATCTTTAGTTCTTTACCCTCAAAAAGTAGTTAAGTGGGATACTATAATTTTAGTACAGACAAAATTTCACTAATTTACTTATATGAGATCTGCTGAGTGAAAGTCGAACACATTTCATTATTACCAGTCCCAATATGTTCATTATACTGTGCTGTGCCTAATAAATTGTTTTTAGTACCAATTTTCATTGATCTATGAGTCTCCAAATTTGTTTGCAACTCACCAGGCAAAATAAGTAGAATGCATAACATGTGGACTAGTGTTAGATAAACAAAAGAGTACCCTTATTTTTCTTAATGTAGCATGTGCACTACATAGAATGCAATTTAATGGCAATATGCGAAATTTCTGACGATTTTTACCACTACCTTTGTAGTTCATGTTACAAAGAATGATAATAAGAATAAAGAAATCTCATTTTGTGTCAGGACCAAAAGAAAATTCCTTCTTACATCTTGCACTAATCACTGCAAAAGCTTGCGGATATTTTGCCCAAGAAGGCTAAGTCTAAGACAGATTAGATTTGAGAATATGTGATATTCCTTCGCATACTGATGAAATTAATCTTAAAAATAAAAAAATAAATAAAAAGGAAAGAAGAAAAAATTGAAAAAAGGAGGCACCTTTAGATTGTCTAATTGTATTAATTGGTCAAGTACAACATATTTATGATGTGGACTTGTTGCAGATTGACCACTTATCCATTAGATGCACTGTGGTTGCAGTATTTTGGTGGAACGAACTTTGGCAGGACTTCCGGAGGTCCAAATTATATTACTAGTTATGATTATGATGCTCCTCTTGATGAATACGGTAATTTAAGAAATTCAACCAAAATCATTTTTTTTTCAGTCAACAAAGGAAATAGTATTTGTAAATGTTCCATTTCGTTCGAGTTAGAAATAAATTAATCTTCAGCAATTGTCATTACAATTTTCTTCGTTTCTTCAGGATTAATACGCCAACCTAAATGGGGGCACTTAAAGGACCTTCATGCTGCCATAAAGCTTTGTGAACCTGCACTTGTCGCTGCTGATTCGGCTCAGTATATTAAGTTGGGACCACTTCAAGAGGTTCGTCCCACTCCAAATCAATTCATGGATTGTTTAAGATATACTTTGTTGTTGATTATGTGCTTATGTTTGTAATATTTGAAGATACTCTAAATTTTTTCTTGCGCAAGTGATATTACCATCCTAATTAGTATTTGTTTTAGATATTACTTTCTACACTATGGAGATTGACTTTGTTCAAATGACAAACTTCAGGCTCATGTGTACCGTGGAAGTAAGAACATGTGTGCAGCATTTCTTGCAAATATAGATGAACATAAATCGGCTGATGTAAATTTCCTCGGTCAATTATATACTTTACCACCTTGGTCGGTGAGTATATTACCAAACTGCAGAAACACAGCTTTCAACACTGCAAAGGTTTGCTTATGCTTATGTTTGTACCAAAAGAAATATTTTAAATTGGTTTGCTTTAAAATTTTCAATATCTACATGTATCACATTATTTGAGTCTCGAAAGGCATCTACTTTATTTTCCATAATTGGACCAGGTTGTGGCACAGACTTCTATTAAGTCTGCGGAGTTCAATTATCCTTCTCATGCAAAGGTCTCTGTACCTCAGCTACTAATGTTTCATGAAAAAGTTTCTGTTATCTCTAAATACTGGGTGACTATTAAGGAACCAATTGGTGTGTGGAGCGAGGAGAAGTTCACAGCCCAAGGCATATTGGAACACTTAAATGTTACAAAAGACAAGTCTGATTATCTATGGTATACCACCAGGTACTATTTTTTCTTTTTGATAGATATCACCAGGTACTCGATAAGTCGATATTATGACTTACCTTGGTTAATTCCATTACGTAACTTCTGCCATTTCAGGTCTTAAATGCATGTGATTACCAAGTATTCTATCTTCTAATATCTTTTTATGGTCCAAATAAAACACAGAATAAATATATCTGATGATGACATTTCATTTTGGGAGGAAAACGACGTTAGTCCAGCACTTACAATTGATAGCATGCGTGATTTGGTGCGCATCTTCATTAATGGGAAGCTTGCAGGTATTAATTTATTTTTTCTTTGCCAAATGTATTTAGGCCCCTTTTTTATTTGCTAATATATGACCACAATTACTTAAAAAATGTTGGGTATATATATATATATATATATATCTGTCGTATTCATTGTCATATTCATTATTCGAAAACATCTTTGAATTTTTATTTTTTAAAATTTTGAATCATCACTTTCTAAGTGCATCCATGTTTTTTAAATGAAGGCAGTGCAAAGGGTGACTGGATCAAGGTGGTGCAGCCTGTTAAACTTGTGCAAGGATATAATGACGTAGTTTTGTTATCTGAGACAGTGGGCTTGCAGGTAATTTTATGACCGGTATGGGATTCTGAGCGCAAGCCAATTTTTGTACATATAATCTATGAAGATTCTCTTGCACTGTAGAAAATTCTTTATTGTTAATTACATATTTTCAGCCAAAAGGTGTATTCACTAGTCCATCTATTTAATATTTCAAATAGATGAAACTCATATTCGTTATCACGTATTCACGTATCATTAGGTTTTCTAAATTTTAATCCCTCTAGTTTTGCCAGTATTAAAAAAAAAATCACTTCTGATATTTCTTCTGTAATTCAGTTTTGCATGCGATGTGAACCCTAAGGAGATTTATTTTATTTGCTAGTTTTATCTGATAATACTTCCATCTTTTATGACATAATTATTATTTATTTTTCAGAATTATGGTGCCTTCCTTGAGAAAGACGGGGCGGGATTTAAGGGCCGAGTTAAACTTACTGGCTGTAAGGAAGGGGATATAGATATAACAGATTCCTCATGGACCTACCAGGTATTCTGAATAATCATATTTCCAATTTTATTCTGCATATTGACATTGTTATAATCAGCAAACCATCTAAATTTTTATTATCCTTCCCTAGTGTATAATAGGTCTGTCAGTTAAATTCATGTAGCCACTGGTTGCCGCAGTTTTATCAAAAAATAAAATGAAGTATTTATTCTTTCCTTCATCTTTTATCTTATCTAGCGGTGGAATAATTGTTCAGTTGGTACTGAGTGATTCTCACTTTAAAACCAGGTTGGGCTTAAAGGTGAATTCTTAAAATTATATTCAACGGTCACAAATGAAAGTGCCAGTTGGACTGACTTGACGCTAGATGAAACTCCTTCCCCGTTTTCGTGGTACAAGGTAATTGTTTTAAAGTTATATCTCTTGGATCGAATTGGCTACACCAGGGTATGCTTGTCAGTTTGGTACACATAAAATATATTATTAGATATATGATTATTTGGAGAAGGAAATACTATACGTTTTAAATTTTTATCAACTTATATTCCCATCAACCAGACAAATTTTGATGCCCCTGGTGGGACGGATCCAGTTGTTCTTAATTTGGGAAGCATGGGAAAGGGACAGGCTTGGGTCAATGGACACCATATAGGAAGATACTGGACTCTGGTTTCCCCAAAAGATGGATGTGAAAAAGTCTGTGATTATCGTGGAGCTTACGATTCTGATAAATGTACGACAAACTGTGGGGAGCCAACACAGATCTGGTACGTATATATATTATTACTCCTTCCACACAGTATTATTTGGAAAATTAGGAAATATTAAGCATATGTTTTCATTCAATATTGTTATCTAAAATATTGAATGTTTGGTTTAGTGGTGGTGGCATGATAATCTAATTGTCATGATAAACTTAGGACAATATGACGTTTTAACTCTTTTTGTGGCACAAAGAATATTGGAGAAATGAGATTCATTTTGTGAAATAAGAGGAGCAACATTATGTTTTATCAATCTTCAGGTACCACGTACCAAGATCATGGTTACAGAGCTCGAAAAATTTACTTGTAATGTTTGAGGAAACTGGAGGGAACCCGTTTGAAATTTCAATCAAGTCAATTTCCACCCAAATGATTTGTGGTCTAGTTTCGGAGACCCACTACCCACCTCTTAAAATGTGGTCCCACCCGGATTTCATCAATGGGAAACTATCGAATGATATGAAACCAGAAATGCACCTGCAGTGTGAAGATGGGCATATAATATCCTCCATAGAATTTGCTAGCTATGGAACCCCTCAAGGAAACTGCAACAACTTCTCAGAAGGGAAATGCCATGCACCCAATACGGTGGCTGTGGTATCTCAGGCAAGTTCATTTGATACTTGAGAGTCTATTTACTATTTACACACATTACCAAGTCATGATCAAACCCTTAAAGTCAAAGTTCTTGTTTGAGCATAACCTGCTATCCCTCTCTCTGTCATGGCGTTAGAATTCAAAATTCATGACAATCCGGAAAGGAGACATTCTCCCTCCGTCAACAATTAGAGATGCACTTCGCATTTTTCACTGAATTTGCCAAATCCTAAGATTGAAAACTGGTGTGCATCAGAAATCAAAACAAATATGCTAAGTTGTACTTTTACTTTTTTGGTTAGATTACATAGTTATAATTGTTTATACTAAATCCAATAAATTCATATGGATTATAAATTTTAGGATTTTGCAAATTGATTTTAAGAAGTCAAATAGTATATCTAGTTGTGGAATGGAGAGAAAGAGAGTATAATCGAAGGCACAACTCACCACCATGAGGAAGACATACTGATAATGAAGCTTTTCTTATTTTTTCAGGCTTGTCAGGGAAGAAATAGTTGTTCAATTGCAATTTCTAATGCTATATTTGGCGGTGATCCGTGTCGGGGGATTGTAAAGACTTTATCTGTTAAAGCGAGATGCTCATTCTCGGGATCCTCAACTATGAAATGAGGAACAATAACCAGATTGAAGAGCTTATGGTCTTCTAAATAAGGTAACACATATTTTGTCCCTTGATTTTGCAAGCTTGGAGCCTTTCTGTTGGCTAACAGCTGTACGGTATCCAGTTTTCTTCCTGAACTTTTTATGCAGTAACTGTGCCTTTTTACGTCAAATTTGGAGCCTTAATGTACTACAGAACATGACACTCTCGAGAGTTTATTGTATATAAGATTATTAAGTTGTTGCGTGCTTATAAATTGGTTCATCAAAAGTTTCCACTGTGGTTTTGCAACCTAGAAGCAAAGCCAACCTCATCTATACCATAACTTTATGGTCAACAAATACTAGGCAGCCAATACTTACTGAAATATGCACGCTAGTAAGCAATGACGCATCAAATGATTTAGGAATAACCATAAATGCTACTGGTAATTATCATTCAATTTTCCAACTCAACCACATGATGAATGTGTGAATCCTTTTAGGCAAATGAATCGCTCTATTGGGATTAAATCCCTCCTCGTTACAGTTGGCTCTTAAACTTACCATAGATTTACAGGACTTTTTATTTATTATTAATTAGTTTTAAGTTAGATGTTACAGTGTCATGATATTAGTGCTAAGGTCCTCCCCTTACGCTACAAATACCTTCTAAGTCCATATGTTGAAGTGGCACTACATGCATGTTTTCTTCTTTTTTCCCAGGACCTCTCAACTTATTAGCAATTTTTTTTTTAAATTGTACTACGTACCACATGTTCCTCCTGGAGTTGGCCACTTTGCCCACAATATTTTCTTTTCTCACGAAATGGCAACACAGAAGTTGAGTGCTTTGCCCCCAAACAAAATACTAATGCAACATTTGATTCTCATTCTTTAAGAAAAATAAATTGAATGAAATTTTATATTGAAATTGAGTGGTAGTTGAAAGAAAATATATTATTAGTTTTAAATTTTTTTGTTGAAAATAAAGAAAATAAGAGAATAAGAAATGAATGTTTACTGCTCTTGGAGGAGTTAATTTTATCTATTTCATTCTTTATTTTAATTTTAACTTAAATTATAAGATTAACTAATTATTTCATTTCAAGTATCAATCAATTTTAATATAAAATTTTATTATATTAATTTTTCATAAAAAATAAATTTTAATATAAAATTTTATTATATTAATTTTTCATAAAAAAATAAGAACCAAACGTAATAAGAACCAAATATAATATAAGTTCAGACTCAAGGTGCTGTCTGCAGTGCATCGTGTTTCGGTAGTTCGTGTATTGGATAGTCAACTATTTGGCAAATGGATTTAAAAACTGAAAAAGAATATATAAAATTAACTGCTGTTTGGCTACTTAGGTCAGAAATAGAGCGTTGACTTTTTAGATAGAATTTGTATCACAATGCTTCCAGAATATATATTCTCTTTGTCTCATATTTTAAGATTAAAAATATATTTTTTGTTGTCTAAATTTAAAAGATTAAATACATAAATTAAAGAAATTATATGGTATATATTTAAAGAATAAGAATTTTATGGGGAGAAATAAATTTTACTTGGTGTTGAATAATTTTTTTACCTTAAAAATAGTATTTTTTAATTTGCGTACATTAACTGATTTGATCTTTTTTTTGGGACATACTCCCTCTGTTTAATTTATATAATAACACTTACTTTTTTTGACGTCCCACATTATTGCAATATATTTAATTTGAAAATTTTAATAATGTTAATTATCTAAATAACTTTTATTTTATGAATGACCCACCACTTTAATCACTATTCTTCTTTTTAAATTATAACATAAAATAAATTTTTTAAATTTTATAAAAAATTAAAATATTATGATTCAATTGGACGGAGAGAGTATATGGCGAAGTAAACTACTATTTGTCTACTTTAGATAAGAAATAGAGCGTTGACTTTTAGATGGTAAACTTTGTATCACAATAATTTCAGCATATATATATATATATATATATATAACATAAAACAAATTTTTTAAATTTTATAAAAAATTAAAATATTATGATTCAATTGAATGGAGGGAGTATATGACGAAGTAAACTACTATTTGTCTACTTTAGATAAGAAATAAAGCGTTGACTTTTAGATGGTAGACTTTGTATCACAATAATTTCAGCATATATATATATATATATATATATATATATATAACACTGGTGCGCTTCCCATTTTTGCACCAAAGCAGCAGCAGGCATGAATAGCGAAGGTCCATTGGCATATGAGGAGCAGCCCAACTGTGATTGCTACACTTTCCAAATGGCCAGCTGTCGCAAAAGCTGGCCTCACTTGGTTGGATTACAAGTAGAAGTAGTTGTTGAGGCAATTCAAGCTGAGATGCCCTTTGTTCATGTGGAAGTCATCCGACCTGGCGACCCAATGTCTCAAAATCTAGTCCTCAGCCGAGTTCGAGTCCTCATTGACTGTTTCAACCGCGTATTTGTTCCACCTGAGATTGGTTAAACCTTTAATCTGAGATTTTTCCAAAATTGACTTTAGAAAAAGTCAAATTGAATGTTTCATTTGTCATGATAAGAAAGTTAATTTTTTTTACATAAATTTTAAGATGTTCTAAAATTATTTTACATTATATATATATATATATATATATATATATCTGTGTGTGTGTGTGTGTGTGTGTGTGTGTGTGTTTTGTAGTTTTTATTATGTGTATGTTTTTAGAACGTTTTGAAATTTGTGTTAAAAATTATTAAAAATTTTGTGACTTTTTTTTTAGGATGGGGGTAGTATTATAATTTTCGAAGTATTTACTTTCTCGGGATATTATGCCAAGCAAATTCTTGTACAGATTCGAACTTGTCATCTTGTCTTGTTTGATGCTTTTGAAATTTTTTGTTTGTTAAGTTGTCTAATTTCTTGTAATTTTTGTTTATTTGCTTAGTTTAAAAATTTGTGTGATTGAAGTGGTTTGCCACCAATCTTGAATAAAACTATACTTGTTGTTCAAGCTCGCTTTGTCTTGTGATACTAAATTTCAAGATTCTACATCCCACACACAGCCCATTATTCATCCTCTTCGGTAGTGGGGGACGCAATAATTTTTTTAAGGGCCTGAATATTAATATTAAGTCCGAAAAATGCATATATTATGTTTTTAAAATTAGCAATGGAGATAGAGATAAATACGTAATTTGAAATTTTCTTTTATTTTGAAGATTATCGTCATTTTGATTTTGAGAATATTCATTTAATGTTATGTCTGAGTATTCAACTTCTCGCTCTTATTTGTATTTCTTACAAAAGAAAGGACATTAATTGGGAGTTGTTCCTATTTATTGCCATCAAAAGCTTAAGTAATCGGAATTTTAATAACGGGTGTCTTGTAAGTCTATGCGCAACAAAATTAAATGTGAGTTTATAATAAAAGAAGTGAGAAATAGATATTCGTTTAGTCGAGAACATTAGTCATGACCTTATTCTCTCGGTCAGAGCTGTATGTTCTATCCAATATATTATTAATGCCTGCCAAAAAATGATAGAATTTGTGAAAATAGTGCTCCCAATTTTTATTTAAGCAAAATTCTTAACAAAAGACCAGGTATTTGCTGAGTATTACATATGAAGCTATTACAAATTTTTTATTTTAATTAATTTTAATTATTTTTTTTTTGAGTGGAGCTATAAAGACAATTAGATAGAATTTATTTTATTTTATTTTATTTCTAAAAGCAATTAGATAGATATTTTTTTCCCCTCTCTGAAAAGTGATTTGTTTAGGATTGAAGGGATAACTTGTGGCATTCCGTAGACACTAGTAGCAAAATAAGCCTTTTGGATGACCGAGTAAACTAATATCTTCTTCTGGACCAACTACGTTTGAGAAGGTCAAAGTTGTTTTCGACGAAATATTATGCATCATAGAAGCAGCTTGTTGTTTAATTTAACCGAAAAAATTAACCCCAAAAAAAAAAACACTGTAAATTCAGCAAAAAAAAATGGAAGAAGATGAGTTTTGTCATTAAATATAAGAGCATTTTTGTTTTCTCAAAGTCAATCTGTCACATTTATAGATTTCAAATAGATTCAGTTGAATATAACCAATACATTTGTTATTAAAGTTGTAAATTAGTAAAGCTGCCATTAATTACAAAATTAATTTTCACAAAAAATCAATGAATGCATTTTAATTTGAAAAATAAAAATGTTTTAAATGTTTTTTTATATCACCAGTGAATTAAGTCGTACATCGGCTAAATAATGAGAGAAAAATTAATATACATGAATAGGTATTGCCCCACTTGATTAAACTTTTAGGTGGTTCCAAATATGTGTATTAATGTTTTTTGAATGCGCATGTGATGCGTCTCCAAAAAAAAAAACGAAAAGTGCATAATCTGACAAGAGTATATGGAGAAACAAGATTCAAAGGAGAGCTTTTTCCGATCATTAACGGCTTTTGCTTCGCTGATATAATTTAATGGTTACCTCGATTCCTGCAGAAGGTCTATTAGTCTGTGACTATCCATCAGGGATGCTCTTAGACGAATCCCTTTAGGTAGATAGTCCCTTTCCATGTTCGTTATATCATGATCTTTCTCATCTTGATTACTTGCTAGCAAGAATAATGGTCATTAAATTAGTCAGTTGATCTATTTGAAGAACGTTGTAACTTGAGTTGTAATAAAAATAAATATAATGCTTGAAGAAGACTACACTATTTTCGTAGCCTGTAAACTCACCATATCTCCTATTAAGATAGCGACAAAGGGCAGCTTCTGGTACTCCCACAAGAACGTCATTCACAGCCTATATATATATATATATATATATACACATATATGAAAAAAAGAGCATCATAATTACGTGGTTCAATGAACATGAATGTTTTACGAGATTTACTCTTAACAAATTTATAATAAAAAATATATCTTTTTTAAAACACTTATGTACATTAAAGATTATAAATTTTGTGTAACTAAATGTGGACATTCCACATTGGGGACGATGCCCAAGTCAGATGATTACTTCGGACCACATAAAGATCAATGTTGGTGTGAATATTCAAGTCATATGGTTACTTGGGAGGATATATCATGTCTTACTTTATATTTGTTTAGAATTTTTTTTAAAGATAGATGTATCTTAAGCCATTGTCTCTTTGATGTACAATAGAATTTATTAATGTTAAAGAACTTCTATCAAAATTTCAGGCTCATGATCTACTTATTTGAGAAATTTTATCAGGATGTTTATTATTATTTGAACAACTCCTCGGATTTTTTAATCCTAGATAAATGAAAGCTTGTCTTATATTCCTTGTTGCATACTTCTTAGAATCATAAGAAACAAGCTCTCTACTTTTCAAATAGAACTTTTACAAATTACCTTCGTCCTAATAAAATTATTATAGTACTTTTTTTGAACGTTCTAACATAATTTATTTTTTTAGAAAATTTAATAATATAAATTGTCTAAGTTACTTACCATTACTTTATTAAATATGACTCATAATTTTAATCATTAGTATAATATTATGGCCAATATTTCATCTACTACTGCAATATTATAGCCCACGACTTTATCCACTATTCCACATTATGGCACAACTTGAATTATTATTCTACTATTTAAAACTATAATATCAATACTATAACACACCACTTCAACTACTACTTTACTATTTGAAATTCTAATATTATTAAGAATAATTTGAACAATTTATTTATAATCAAACAGGTTTTTTAAGATCCACCAAAAGTCAAAACCGTTGAAATTTTAATGGAAGGAAGAGAGTATATCTTAGAATAGTGTTTTCGCCGAACCTCTGACCAGGTAAGAAATAATTTCTCCTTAGCTATAACCTGAAACTACAAGGAGAAATTATATCATTATTAATTGTCTGGTCCTTTATTAAATAAAAATTCCTGAAGGTTTCATCGATCCCTCCGCAAGTCTGAAACTTGTGCCTATGAACGCAATTTCTTAGATAATATACTGTACTTTCTAAGAATTTTCTCATTACGCATGTCATTTCATTTTCTTGATCAGTTGTCCATTATATGTAGGCAAGCTCAACCGCCTCAAACCACCATCACAACTTCACTAGCTTTATATCTTACAAAATCTTCATTGATCAGGTGCTTGTCGACCCTCGATCGAGAGAATGTCATGCTTTCCTTTCTACAGAGTAACACATGGTGCACCAAGCCCTTCATTCGAAAGGGGTACAAATCCGGCCAGGATGGTTCGTGGTACAGAGCAGCCGCATGTAAGTTGACCTGAATTTGTCTGTGTCCACCTCTAACTTACTCATTCGTCAATCTCCACCATGAAGTGATAACTAATATATATGGAAGGATCCCGTGAAGTGATAATTAAGCACACTTACCATCCATCGATACCGATGGTAAGTAATTTCTATCGCTTCATGGATTCCCGGTCCCGGCCATCTTTATACTCACTGCAATAATATATATATATATATATATATATATAAGATAATTTGTATTCGTGAAACTTTAGTGTTATTATTTAAATATGGTCATATTTACCTCATTCGTCTCAACCAGATAGTCTAATTTGAATTTTTTCCTAGCGAAGGTGTATAAAATTTTGAAATTCAAAACTAATGTCAATATCTTCTAATCAATGGAATAGCAAAATCTGGCAAACCATGTGTACATTATTATTTATGAATTTTTGTTTCTTTTTGAAAATTTAGTAGACTGACTTTACAATTTAACTTTTTAGATTTCAAAATTGATAGGAAACAAAGAGAAGTTAGACTTTTTTTTTTTGTGCAACAAATCGAGAGATTAAGTACTAATTGCTAAGTTTTCTTTCTTTCTTCATACTCTTTGTTGACATGGTATTAATTAGTAGTCAACTTCTAAGTTCTGCTCAAATGTCTGCTCAAGTGTTACACCATTAATTTCTGCGTTCTTCACTACTTTTCTGGTCTGAATTAACTCTTTATTTCTTTCACTTAGGCTTGCACTACTGTTGGGCTTAACATTTTTTAGAACCAGGGGTATGGAGGGTTTAGTTATTTAAAATTTCATATTAGTTACACAATCCACTATGGGAGAAGTATTGATTTCAAAAAATTAAAGTAACCCTTACTCGGGAGGCTTCAATTTTTTTTAATCTCTGAATTGGTTTATTTATTTTTGAGTGTTAAAAATTATTAAGGATTGATATTGATATAAATATTAGGTAATTAACTTGCATATATTTGTGTTTACCAAAAACGTTACAAAATTACTAGTAAGTTCGATCTCTAAACTATTTTTCACTACGGAGAATTAGTCGTATTACGAACCAAAATCCGTTGTCTCAAATGTTATCCCATTTCATGTTCCAAATGTAATCAAAGAGTTGTACTGCATTTAAATTTATTAACTATAATTTTTTTTAAAATATAATTGTTAAATTAAATTAAAACAACATTTGAAATAATAAATTTGAACTCTAGCATTACATTAAGTATTTTGCTTACCTAAGGTGTCAATTACTAGAGGTAGAATACGCCACCACCATTAGTTAGTACCTATGAAAAATACGCTCCCCAAGAAAATGAGTAACCAAAAGGGTCGTTCCATTACCATACTTAATGTTATTTTCTTCTTGTCTGGGGAATATACCATATACTAATTTATATGCATACAATGTACCAATGTACATACTAGTATAGAATAATATTTACCATTTTACTTTATGTTTCCACTCTACATGCAAGTATTCTTCCACGATGTTTTCTGACTCCCAGCTGCATCAAAAGTGTCCACCTCGTGTCTGAAATGATGTTTTGTTTCTTGTGTGAACTGAACTACTTCCACTAGAAAGAAGTGTGGTAGACATTCTCTCTCTACTCATCTATAATATCTCCTCGGGTCAATCCTCTGTCGATCCTAAGATATCAAGCCTCGAGTCTCCCCATCCTCCTTATGGAATCGCCACATTAAGTAACCTAAGGCGTGCGCCCCCCCACCCAACC
>JAUMHB010026623.1:0-21248 GCA_032359685.1 Pittosporum tobira
CTATTGCTCCGAGTTACCTCCCCCTGAGGAGGTAGTGAATTTTAAGGAGAAAAAAGCTTATCCTTTACCTCTCTTCCCCGTCTTTTATGTTAGTAAAAAAAATAAAAATAAAAATAAAAAAATAGAATAGAGTTGTTGTCTCTTCTATTTTTAGCGCTGCTATTTGAGATTCAAAATAAGGGTTCTATTTTATCTGGGTCTTTTAATTTTTATTTTATTTTATGAGCTATAAACCTTCAACATAGGGCCCTTTAAGACCTCTTTTACTTAATTATGTTATTATTTTATGTGGTCTTTAAACGTACGTTTAAAGACTCTTTTTTTTTCTGGAAAAAATAAAAAATTAAAATTAAAATATTATTGAATATATACGTAATCAGTTGTCATAAGTCAATTAGACACAATCACATCGCTCACATGCTACAAGAATATGTATCGGGACCAAATGTGTAAAAGGCACAAAATGGGTGAACTTTGCGTGCTAATTAACGCTAAGCCTCAAACATCAATATCTAGTACGAGCAAACATTAGTTAACTCTCTATTCACTTTTAAACCTTAATCCTCCATTGATAATGATATTCGAAATGACATTTGACGTTAATATCAGAACATGATTTTAGAAGTACATTTTACACCACTTCAAAATTGTGTAAACTTAGAGATTGTACTCAGATAATGTCTCAACCAATTGGACAACCTAAATCGATGGATACACATCACTAAATAGTTATAAAAGATGTGACAACAACTTAAGTATCTATTATTGAATAGTTAAATTAAACGTGACTTTAGGTGTCATCGTTTACCATGGCGCAATTAACAATAAAACAAAATAAGGGAAATGCCTTTGGATTACAATTATTCAGATTGATAAGCCAGGTTTAACAAAGTTATTTACATCAAACATTCAGTAGACAAAATTTAAATCTCACACGGCTTCAAAATTGCACTGTACTCTTATGCATGAATTCAAACTTTTTGCCTCAAAATTTTTAAAACCTTCCATAAGTCAATGGAATTGTCCCACTAACCTCTAATCAATCGCTTTCGGATCCTAACTTTTCCACTCATGAACTTATCCAAAAAAATATTTCGATAATATTAATGGAATTATAATTAAGAAAAAGATTGATATACCCCATTGTAATTTATCAATCATGTGCTCATGTTTAATAAAATGATAATAATTTCGTTTTGTTAAAAATATTGATTTATTATATTTTGTGGCTTAGTATAATTTTAATAACAATCTGGCTTCTGCAAATCTAAGTCAAATATAAAGCACACAATCATTAAATTAAAATTATCATTAAAAAGGAGTCCAAATCGGATATTGTCTCATCTGCTGTCACAATTTAATTTAACGGTTGTATTGCATATAAAATTTATAATTATTTTTTACAGTTAATAAAACAAATGCAATACAGACGTTTGATTAAATTTAAAATAATATAGAACAACAGATTTGAACTCCTTAAAAGGATCACCTCTATGTACTAATAAAAATTTTCAATCTAAAAAAATACACGAAAGAATTTACATAGATCTTGAATCTAAGGCCCAATCCAACTCCCACGATGGAAACTACCCGGAAAAATGATTTGGTGAGTGCCCCACACTGATAAGTTAGGTGTGCTATCCAAATCATCCATCATATCTCCATCCATCTCTATTTTCTTAACTGTACAGCACTAATTGTGGGACAATTTTTGATCAATTGCCCCACATTGCAGCAAGAGCTCTCCTTTGTAAACGTGCACTGTTACACACCAGATCACCAGATCATACGAAAATAAGCCGTTAATTCCGGAATAACTTCAATTTCCAGCAAGATCACAACCACACACCTGGTTGACCAGGGAGTTTCGGTTTGACCAGGATTTACAGCCTACATGTATAGAGTATTCTAACAACATTACTAGCAAAACACCAACAGCTGGAACCGTACAAGGACAATGAGGTAATTATATATATGATTAGATTCCATTATTCCTTGTGTTGAGAGGACCAAAGGGCCCAAAGTAAAAAAGAAAAGAAAAGATTGCACTGACATGTAAATAAAATAAGAATTAAATAAATTGGGAGAGATTAACAGTGATTCTCCTACATTGTAGTATTTTCTTTAAGTTGTTCAATCAAGGACATCCATTTGTCACACAATCAATACCACTGGATCCACGTATTGGTAGTTGAACATTCAACTATGGAATATATCGAAATGACTGGTTAATTTTAATTGCAAAATAAGCAAGTAAGGGATATATTGGTGTTTGATCAGTTGATTTTCAATTCATTAAAAGTAGTTTAATTATTTTGATATATTTTCGTGTGCAACTATAAATTGTGTAGATATCAACACTATAAGATATATTAGTTCAAAAATATTGAGGGGCATTTTTGCCCGTGATCCAAATGGGATCATGTATGGAGGATGATGGATGTGAGATGCATAATGGGTGTTTAGAAAAGAATTGTTGGATTAGTTGGCACTGAGAAAAATGAGTGTGTAACAGCAAAGTGAGGTCTGTTCCAATAGTTGGCAAAATCGTGTCAGTAAAAAATTCAAAAGAGATGTGAAGCAAGCAGCAAGCTTGGGCTTGAAGAGAAGCAAGAACCTCTCCAATCAATTATGAGGTTTGAAAACTTTGATAAATTAATTAAAGATTAATTATTATAGTAATTAAAAGAACTTACAAGGAGTAAAGTGTGGGAGAAAAAAGGTGAGAGATTAGGTTCAGAAATAATTTAACAGTAGGAGCAGTTGCAGTAGTTAGTCTGTCTTTTAAAATCATACATGTCACCAGCAAGCTTGGGCAGGTAAGCTAAGGCCTTTACTTTCTCCCTCCCTCTCCTCTTTATATCCTCCTTCTCTCTCTCTCTCTCTCTCTCTCTCTCTCTCTACACCATTAGCTCTTTAAATGTTATTTGATCTATAAAAATTTGAACTTGATGCTTCTTTTGCAGTTTCTGCAAGTACCCAGTTGGTGAATTTGGTCATATTTGTAGAATTTAAGCAAGCATTTGATGCTTATAGGGGGTTCAATCAAATACCCAATTTAGGACACTGTCCTGAAACCCTGCCCATTCGAGTTTCTATCTAATTCCACTAGAATTTGATGCTATATGGTCATTTTTGTATGCCCATCTTAAACAGTATTTTAAAAGGGTGTCTGCAATTTCCCCTTTTAGGGTTCTTGTGGGTTGTTAGAGTTTTGATTCAAAGCTTCAAGTGAAACGACTGGTATATTTTCCATTCTGGGGCTTTTTTAGGCACCAGTTCACATCAATTCCTTTACTGTTTTGCTTCTTTAAGACTAAGGAGATATTTGTTAATTGGGTTTCAATTTAAGAGTACTTTGTTATAAAATTAGTGTTTAATTGGGTTTTCTGGAGCTGTGATAAATAAACAAAAAGGAAAAAAAGAAAGGAAAGGAAAAGAAAAGAAAAGAAAAGGGAATCTGCTTTCTTTTGTTAGTATTATGGTGAGCTGTTACTTAGCTGATGCCATTCACTTCTTGTATGACTACTGCTTTATGCTCTGAAAGGTTCACACTTTCTTGTCTCTGAGAATTACTTTTCCCATATCACAGAATAGACTTGATCCTAGGGTTTTTGAAAGAAGAGATAATAAGTAAATAGCTGGTGCTGTGTAGATTTTATGCCTGGTACATTGGATTTCCCCTTTTCTTTTGTGTCCATGGGATGCTGCTCTGAGAGGTTTCTTTTACTTTAACCCCCCTCTCACTTCTATAAAGCTGCAAGCTTATTTTGTTCCTTGTTGAGTCCTGCAAGATATTACCTGCAATTTCTTGGTCAAACACACTTTTCCTTTACCTATATATTTCCTTCCGTCAAATAACTATCCCCACCTGGTTTAAGCTAACTGTTGAATTGGGGTTCTTTTTTGAGGTTTTAGGTTGTTTTCTATAGATCTTGGGGTTCCCCTTTGAGTTGAGTTCATGGGTACTGAGGATAATAATGGTGATATGAGGTTCCAAAATAGAGATGGTGAGAGTATGTTTAAAGCTCCAATTGGGGCAGAGCCTTACTTCAGTTTGGGTTGGGATCCACTAGTTTCTCTGGGTCAGAGTGAGAATTTTGGGGCTCCAGCTGACTTTTCTAATCCAGCTTATCCAGTTGCATTGGAGAATCAAGCAATGAGCAGCACTTCCCATCTTGTTCATTATCAATCTGATTCGGGTCTCGGTGAAATGGTGCCAAAGATTTCGTGTTTTGGAAGTGGAAGCTTCCCCGAAATGGTCAATTCCTTTGGCCTTCCTGAATGTGGTATGAATTATTCCCAAAACAAAGAAGAATGCCGAAATTCGGAAGATAAAGCTTCACCTAATGGGAAGAAGAAAAGAAAATCATCGGAATTTCATTCTCCATTCAATCCCAGTAAGGTAAAATCTGTATAATGAATTGTGATTTTTCATTGAAATTTTGTTTTTATACCCCAGTTGGTGAATTGTTTGTTATTCATTATAGAATGCTGAAGTACAGCAACAACAAGATCCTTCTGGGGAAAGTTTGGAACAGGATGAAAAGAAACAGAAAAATATTAATGCGAATTCACGGGGTAAGCAAGAGGGTAAACAAGCTATAGAGAATTCAGACAGCGGAGATGCTGCTCCTAAAGAAAACTACATCCATGTCAGAGCCAAAAGAGGCCAGGCTACTAACAGTCACAGCCTCGCAGAAAGGGTACAAAATCCTTCTTAGTCCTATATACGGAATTCAATCGTTTTAATGTTTTAATATACTTTTTTAATGTTCTTAATTCGAAGAATGACCTAAAGTCTTTTGCTTGCAGGTGAGAAGAGAAAGGATCAGTGAGCGTATGAGACTGCTTCAAGAACTTGTCCCAGGGTGCAATAAGGTAACTGGATGAAAATCTTTTAATGAAGGTTCTTAATTTCATTAGGAAATACTAAATGTTGGTATTGTTTATATTGTAGATTACTGGAAAAGCAGTAATGCTTGATGAGATTATCAACTATGTGCAATCGCTGCAACAGCAAGTCGAGGTATGAACTTTTACAATTTAGAATTGCTCATTTGTTTTACTTTCTGTTACTGTTAGATTTAGAAATTTAATACTAAATCAAGCCTGTAATGAACTTGAACCAGAAGGTAACTTAATTCAAAATAATTAAAATAAGCGAGTGTGGATTATCATTGATATGTTAAGCCCGCAGTTGTTGATTGGTTGGTTATTGATTTGTCTTCATCAAATGACTTTGAACCGGGAACTTCCTATATGAATGATCCTTACTAGCTTATATGAATGAACTTGCTCAAATCCTCATGCATATCAGTTAGTTGCTTCACATTTGAAGGGAATTTCTTTTGGGTTTATAAATTCTTCAGAATTCTTGGACCAGTGCAACACATTCTGTAACACTTAAATTCTTGTAACTAGATGAATCATAATCATTAGCTCTTTGTTTGTCATCGCTTAGTTAAATCTATAATTGTTTTCTTGGTGCAGTTTCTGTCGATGAAACTTGCGACTGTGAATCCAGAATTGAACATTGATATAGAACGGATTCTGTCAAAAGATGTAAGTACACATTAGCCATTTGCTAAAACAAACCTTGGTTTCTCTAATTGCTAAATTTATCTTCGTTTTTGAGGCTTGTAGATTCTCAATTCGCGAGGTGGCAGTGCAGCTATTCTGGGATTCCCAGGAATGAGCCCCGCTCATCCTTTTCCACATGGAAGCTTGCCGTTGCCCAGTATCCCAAGTACAACTCCACCGTTTCATTCTATGCCCCAGGTGAAATAAGCATCTCATTAGCTCTTGTACTTTCTTTTTATCAAAAGCTTAAATATCATCATCTGAAATACAGACTGTATGGGAGCATGAGCTGCACGATCTTCTCCAAATGGGATTTGATGCGAACAACAATCTTGGGCCAGCTGGTAACTGCCAAAAACTTACGTTTTCATTAGTTGTAATGCTCCCGCCATTTCACAAAAGAATCTCGTTTGTCAAGTTTGTTTTGTTCCACAACAAGTGTCCCATTTATATTGATTGTAGTATAAGATGACACAATGTCCACGATCAAAATTTCTTTATCATGTCACCTAAACTAAATTGAGCACTCGTAATAATGTCTAGGGGTTAATATGAGGAAAATATATATTATTAGTAGTTGTAAAATTTTCAACAGAGACACTTATTGTGGCACAGAGGGAGTATGAATTCCATTTTTGGTTTTTGTACTCTTCCTAATCTTAAACTTGTTACATTTAGCAGGGCGTTCCAAATTGGATTTATAGGAATTAGCAGAGAGATTTCAAATGCTAGTTTCCTTCTAACAGTGAAGTTAAATACCAACAAGTTGATTGCAGATGCGGTTCCCCTAGCAAAGATATGAAAATGGTTTAAAGATTCTTCAGAGTTGTATAGGTTCTGAGCACCTAACTGTTTGTTCTTCGTATTTTAGAAGAAGAAGGTGACTTATTGAAAATTACATTTTTTATTTTTTTTTGTATATTCAAATGGAGAAACCGAGACTTTGAATTGGTGAAGATGATTGTTAATTTCCATTGTCCTTATGGAGCGAAGGGTATGTGTGAAGCTTTGTGAACTTTTTGCAGAAGAAGTTAAATAGAAAATTTGCTATTGATTTATGGAAAATATTGTTAGCGTGCATTTCATTTCTAAAGAATGCGCATAGTTTGTGCCAACAATTTATGCAAATGTTTAGGTTCGAGCATGATTTACATTGTTGGACCTTGTCCGATAGTTTAAGCTTTTTAACACGTCCAATTTTGTAACTAAATTCCAGTTTTCCTATTAAACCCTTTGGATCTCATTTTTTCTGTTCACCAAACTCGGTTGTTTTCAACCAAGTGCAGTGAAACCTGGTCAAAACATTTTCTTGTTAATTTATGCTTCATTGCGTCGAAAACCCATATATTCCTCACGTGTAAGACGTGCATTCCTCACCTTTTAAAGCTCTATCAAGAAAAAAACATTTAAGGTTTCATTCCTATTTTATTTGGGTCTCATTCAATTTTATGGCCCGGACGGTCCAGTTTATTTGACCCTTTGAAACTCGTCCATCTAGAAAGCTCTGTGGGTGCTCGCCGTGCTATAGCTCCTCAAGTCCAGAATACCTCAACTCATTTTCCTGTATTTTAAACTCCTAGTTGGTACACTTCCTCGGATGACCCTAACACCTTCCCTACGTTTGAGAAGAGATACAACATCAAATACACGCCCCGAATAATCTCATTATAATAAATTACGTATAATAATATCAAAAAATTTATAAATTTTGAACACGAGACCTGTGCTTGGGGCAAGTGATAACCATGCATAAAAAATAACTAATAACCAAAAAAATAAAGCACAACACATCAAAAGACTCTGAAGCCACTCAAGAAGAATACACTCTTTATCAAACGCATACTAATTTAAGCAAAAAGAAGGGGGGGGGGGGGGGGGGGGAAAAATACTAACAAGAACTTTATTTTATACTGTATAAAACTTGACCCAACTCAATAGTAACACCACCGACGAAACCCAAAGCTTAAAAGCCATTGAAATTTGTTTTAAAAAACCACAAAACCAGATCAAACTGTCGGAAGCTACACAAACAGAAAATCAAATGACACCAGGATTAATAAAAATTAGAAACCACCACAAAGACGAATATTGGTGATTATAATTTATTTTCAAAAATCAACTCTTTTAAAATTAATTTTATTAAATAATTTAATTTCTTTTTATAAGTTAAGTATAACAACAATACTATTGATTTACTTTAAAAAATAAATTAATAATTATTTTTTTTAATTAAAAAAATTTATAATCAATAAATAATTTATAAACTATTGTTAAATAAACTGTATTAAACAAGCCGAAGGACAAGGTGGTGAAGAGTGGACTCTTTCTGAATATTGTGGTCTGCCAAAGTCCTCCCGTCTTCCAACTACTTCCCAGCAAATATCAGCCTATTCTGGTCCGGTGGGATCCCTTCCTTATCCTGGATCTTAGCCTTGACGTTATCAATGGTGTTCGAGCTCTCCACCTCCAAAGATATGGTCTTTCCGGTCAATGTCTTGACAAAGATCTGCGTTCCACCCCTTAGTCTCAACACTAAGTGAAGAGTCGATTCCTTTTGAATATTGTAATCAACTAGGGTCCTTTCGTTCTCCAATTGATTACCTGCAAAAATCAACCTTTCTTGGTCTGGTGGGATACCCTCCTTATCTTGGATTTTCGCCTTCACGTTGTCTATGGTGTCAGAGAGCTCAACTTCCTAGGTGATGGTCTTCCCGGTGAGAGTTTTCACGGAAATTTGCATTCCACCACGCCGACGGAGCACCAAGTGGAGGGTAGACTCCTTTTGGATATTGTAATCAATTAGTGTACGGCCATCCTCCAGCTGTTCGCCAATTGCCAGCGAATATCAACCTCTGCCGGTCAGGGGGGGATTCCTTCTTTGTGCTGGATCTTGGCTTTAACATTGTCAATGGTGTGTGAGCTCTCCACCTCCAACGTGATAGTCTTGCCCGTCAACGTCTTGACAAAGGTCTGCATTCCACCCCTTAGCCTCAGCACCAACTGAAGAGTGGACTCCTTGTGGATGTTGTAATCAGCAAGGGTGGGGGTTCAATCATCCTCGAAGTTTTTCGCCAGCAAATATCAGCCTCTGTTGATCTGGAGGGATGCCTTGTTTGTCCTGGATTTTAGCTTTGACATTGTCAATAGGGTCAGAGCCTTCGACTTCCAGGGTTATTTGTCTTGCCGACAAGGAAGACGGAGCACCAAATGAAGCGTGGATTCGTTGTGGATGTTGTAATCAGCTAGGGTACGCCCCGTCCTCTTTAAGTAGTTTGCCCGCAAAGATTAGCCTTTGCTGGTCTGGGGGAATTCCTTCCTTATCTTGAATCTTAGCTTTGACATTGTCAATTGTGTCAGAGCTTTTCGACATCGAGGGTGATTATTTGTCTTGCGGTTTTCACAAAAATCTGCATCTGTTTGTGGAAATGGAAAGTCAATTAGAAACTGATCAAATATGTAAATATAAAAATTGTTGTGTAGAATTCTAGATGCCAGGATAATAAAAACTAAAATTACCATCCAAACAATTAAATGAACATAGCAAGCCGCTGAAAGCCGCATTGTTAGATTTAGTGTAAAAATTCAATTGTCTTATGACACCCCTTCAACTGCAACTTGTTTATCTTCCTACTACTTTTTTTAGTTCCTTGCGCCAGAGTTTTTTGTGCAAAATTCACACAGTTACGATATACGATGATCATTAATAGACCCAAGAAGTTCGATCCTATTAATCAGAGCAAAGATATTTGATTCTAGTAGTAATCATGAGAAACAGGTAAATCAAATTTGCAAACAACAAAATCGGAACCACCACACCACTGATCTAATATGAGACGAACCCGGTAACACGTTAACGACACATTATCTACAGACCATAAATCAACTAACGAGAATCAAACCCTAATTGATACTACTATACAAGCTCGATTAAGAAAATAATACACAGATTCAAGTCGACACAAATAGAATTTAATATTTCATAAACGAGCCGTAATTAAGGTGACTGTTGACACGATTCCAATTTACAAATGCATGAAGGATTGTGATGGACCCAAAAAAGAAAAAAAGAATGAAGAACACCTATCGTTATATTTTCCTCTTTTTTTTTTTTTTTTTTTTAAGATTGTTTTATAATATTCTCCTATATATCATATTTACTATACATGAAATCTTTTAAAGATATAAAAAATTATTTATTTTATGTAAAATTATATTTATAATAAATTAATAAAATATATATATATATATAATAAAAAGTTCATGTTACCGGCACTGGAGTTACCATTTCAAATTTTCAATATAAATGCTGAAACTAAAGATTATATTAATTTAAACAAAATTGTATAATATTATTATATATATTACTTGACAAAACATTGGTTGTTCAACCACATTTATAATTGAAATTTTACACAATATAATCTATATTCATTGTAAAATTTATATTGATAATATAGGAAAATATAAAATGTTTTGTCAAATTTAGTAAAAATTGATACAATCATAATACAAGTTACCATACTCAATAACCACACCAACTTAAGCTCGTGAGCAAGAGCTACACCTCATACATAAAGCAAAAACCACAACCAAGCAACCTGAAATTTATTTATATAAAACTTGAATGTCTTGCAAGATTAAAACTCTATTAGAACCAGAAAATAAATCAGAAACATTAAAATCCACAAGAAATTGTCTTAAACACACCACGGTTTTCAACAAGCCACACACTAAACAGCAATGACCACCGACGTTCAGAAGAAACCACCACGAAGACGAAGAACAAGGTGAAGTGTGGACTCTTTCTGAATGTTGTAGTCTGCCAAAGTCCTCCCATCCTCCAACTGCTTCCCAGCAAATATCAACCTCTGCTGGTCCAGCGGGATGCCCTCCTTATCCTGGATCTTAGCCTTGACGTTATCAATGGTGTCCGAGCTCTCCACCTCCAAAGTAATGGTAAGATCTGCATTCCACCCCTCAGCCTCAACACCAAGTGAAGAGTTGATTCCTTCTGAATGTTGTAATCAGCTAGGGTCCTTCCATCCTCCAACTGCTTACCTGCAAAATCAACCTTTGTTGGTCTGTTGGGATACCCTCCTTATCTTGGATTTTCGCCTTCACGTTGTCTATAGTGTCAGAGCTCTCAACTTCCAAGGTGATGTTCTTCCCAGTGAGAGTTTTCACGAAAATTTGCATCCCACCACGTAGACAGAGCACCAAGTGGAGGGTAGACTCCTTTTGGATATTGTAATCAGCTAGTGTACGGCCATCCTCCAACTGCTTGCCAGCAAAAATAAGCCTCTGCTGGTCCGGGGGAATTCATTCTTTGTCCTGAATCTTGGCTTTAACATTATCAATGGTGTCTGAGCTTTCAACCTCGAGGGTTATAGTCATGCCAGTGAGAGTTTTCAAAGATTTGCATTCCACCACGAAGTCGAAGCACCAAATGAAGGGTCGATTCTTTCTGGATGTTGTAGTCAACTAGGGTACGTCCGTCCTCTTTAAGTAGTTTGCCCGCAAAGATTAGCCTTTGCTGGTCTGGGGGAATTCCTTCCTTATCTTGAATCTTAGCTTTGACATTGTCAATGGTGTCAGAACTTTCGACCTCCAGGGTGATGGTGTTTCCAGTGAGGGTTTTCACAAAGATCTGCATCTGTTGTGGGAACCAAAAATAAATAAATAAATTAAAATATCAACCAAAATAAGCTTTCTTCTAAAAGATATGGCAAGGTCACCAAAATTTTTTGTTAGTGCAGTTTTGTGACTTATCCTTTGACACCCTTAAATTTGTAAGTATAAGGTTACTTAAGAATGACACAACAACTTCAAGTGAAATACAATCAGAATGATTTTGATGTGAACAAAAATTAGTTAAATTAACATGGATTTTGAAGAATTTGAATGTTAATTACTTAAAACACAATAAAGTACCTATTATAATGACCAAAAAGAAACAAAATCTATAAATTCAATAAGATAACGGATTTGTAAATAGTTCAATTACCTAGACTACTCGTACCCCGTTAGACCAAATAATCGATGACCCTAGAGACATGAAGATATCTATTATATAAGATCTAGACCAAATAACATGACCCTAGAATTTCAATTCGACCATCAATGAGACCAAACAACAAAACACTAATTTGTGTTACTCCTTAGAACATATGAAGTACCTATTATAATGACCAAAAAGAAACAAAAACTATAAATCCATATGAAGTACGGCCCGATTGTGTATAGTTGTTTATTTGGGCCTAGTATTTGTTAACAAGACTTGTGCACGATTGATGTTTCCTGGGGACATAGGTTGGTTTATCCAATATCAAATATTCATGATCCCTTGTATTTTTTTTTGGAAAACACACAGAAGGATATGAAAAGGGTGTAAATAAAAATTGGAAAACATATATTTTCTATTTCATTAAAAATGCTATGGTTTCTCAACATTTTATACTCCCTGCATTCCTAAAATAAAACAAAATAATAGAAAAAGGATTGTTTTTGAAATATTAAAAGCGATCCTTAAAATCCTAAACTTTTATTTAACATAAATTCATCAATTTTTTTACTAATATAACTATAAATAAAATTTTAATTATTAAAACATTTTATTTTTATTTTTTTGACACAACACTTGCTTCTAGTTTAAGCACAATTTCTATTAGAGTATTAGGTATACAAAAAACCAACTTTGTTCGAAAGTGAGTTCCAGAATAAAAGTTTCTTCTTACAAAATCCATAAATTTAATTCGAACTTTTAGAAAGTGTTAATTCTTGATGAAGAACAAAAAAACCAAACTCAAAATTATATAATAATTAAACAGAATATAAGAAGGAATATCCGAATATATGTGCCTTCCCGACATAAAAGAAAGTAGATCGACATAAACACATGCCCCCTTTTTTTTTTTTTCTGGAAATAATTAATGATGGATGAGAGCCTCGCCGCCAGTCCCACACATGAATGTCGTGACAAATTTTAAATAATAATTTAAATTAAAAAAAAATCACAACACATACATTAATGAAATTATGTTGTATATATTTATAAAATACTTATTTATGTCATGTTATTCAAATTTTAAGTGATTTAAATTTTTTCTCTTTTATCAAATAATTTTTTATTTTTTTTAATTTATAAATTTATAAATTTTAATAATTGTGACATTATTTTTAAGATGGATGTAGCGGCTGCTTATGCCCCCGAACCCCCCACGCCCCGCAACCATGGTAGTTTCTTTAGAATTCTTTAGCCTCTACTTGTAATATACGCTCTCCATAATAAAAAAGAAAGAAATTTATTTTCAAAATATTAAAATTTAAATTTTACATAAATTCATCCAATTTTACTTAATAAATATTTAAATATTATAAAGTATCTAAAGTATTTTGTTTAATTAAATGTTATTTTAATTCTAAAATAAATCACATTAATTTTGAAATTTAAATTTTATAAATCAATCCTTTAAATTCGAAAAAAAAATCTTTTTAAGAACATGATGTAGTACACTACACAAATTAAGGCCCTTTTTGTCACAATTTATAAAAAATTGTTTCAAAAATTATATTTTCTCAATTTTTTTTATCTTTATATAAAAGGTTTGTATCTCACTTATATTTATAAAAAAAAATAAAAAATTGATTTTAGAAAACTGTAACAAGAATAATTTATTTATAATTAAATAAGTGATAATTAGTTAAAATAAATAATTGAGGTGTTTTAAGTATAAAAGAAACGGAAAGAGAGCGCGAGCAAAAGCTAAAACCGGAGGTTGTTTTCCTGACACAGTTTGTCGGTGGCCAAAGTTGGTAGTAGATGATGACAAATGCCCACCGAAAAAGAGAAGCTAAATATAAAGACGTTAACTCGTAGTAGTAAGATTTTAAATCGTGGGATAAGGCTCGGACGAAAGACATGTAACCAAGCAATCCAAGGGTAATTCAGGAATTCAAATTTCAACGGCTGTTTTGGAGTAAATATTACACAATTTAAACCAAGAATCCGGCCACAATAAGCATAATTTAAATACTATATAAATTTATATAATAATACTATTAAAAATAAATAAATAAATAATCAGATGGCCTGTTTGACTAAAATAGGTAAGCTGTCCATATTTGATTGACATCTTTGGCCACATTCTTAATCTCTCCTGCCGTTTGGAAGGAAGCCCTTCCAGACAAATGTCACATGATCATTTTATTGTTGACAAAATTCGTTAAGCCATTCAAATTATGAGCCACTAGATGGATGGACCCTTGGTCAATGAATGTACAAACAAGAGCATTTACGTGCCCGCGGGTCCATCAGAAAACCGTGTGCTGGAGTATTCACTCACAAATCTGTTTTTAGCACCTAAAAAATTTAATGAAATTAAACAATTGCACTTAAATGAGGGTTGATAACAGGATGCCTTCAAGTGCACATGTATGTACTTCATTAAAGAGTGGTCACTCCAGCTACTCCTCTGCTGTAGTGCTGTTCAACCATAATTTCGGTCAACAGAATTCTGCATTTCTATTTTTGGAAACCTGGCAATTTTCCAGAAAAATGATTTCCAGGCACTCCGAAAAGAAATTACAATCAAAGAAATGAAACATTTGAAATGTAAAAAGGCTAACAAAGTAACAAAGAATGACGAGAAAAATTAGCAAAAAAAGAATGACGAGAGACAAGGCAAGGTTATCATATTTTCCAGGGTAAAATCTCCCTGCAAACCAATTCAATTTCTGAACGACATTACGCACATTATGAAGGAGAGAAGATGGTGATCACTGATCATAAAGACTAGTGCCTGAAGAGTGAAATACCACTACACAACCTGTAAACTAATTTGAGTGTCTTGTGTTTGAACCACAAATTTCTTCTTACAAAAGAATAGACTAAAAAAACAAAAGAATATCCGAAAAAATAAATCTTAAAATAGTAACAAGCGTCACTGCTTCTTATGGCTTCCCTATTGTGCGCAGTGATTCTCCGGTCCTTTTACCACATGTTGGATCAGGAGTAATTGGTATTGGGACTCTCATTTACGGACAATCAAGAACCACCCTTGGCCACCCCACAACCGTCCAACAACAGTGGAGTTCCTTTCTGCATTATCTTCAATTCTTTACACTACTTTTCCTAAAAAGCCTACTGATCTTCCTCACCCAACCTGCTCGCCGATCAAATCAAGGCCAACTAGAAGGAAAGAAACCCCCTGAAATAGCAAAAAGTAGAAATGAATTCCCTGGGCCGACAAGAGGCTCCTTGCTGAAGCCGTCAATAGAAGGAAAGCTAGGGCTAATTCTTTCGTGTATATCCTGTTGTGTTTTTTCTTCCTAGAAGCTTTCTCTTCCTTTTTAATTTCCTCCCGCATCTCATCCAAATCGGGCACCGAGTTACCCCTTTGATGCTTTGGCTCTTTCTCGATCAAGGAAATAAGATCACCCTCAGAGGATCGTCCCGATTTCTTAGTCACCACCCATTCATATGCACTTCCTAGCTGAAATAAGCCAGATATCATGGCATTGAACTTGGTTACTGACATGGTGTTCTCAAAGAGGAGGTAAGGGACGATGAATGGAAATGACTTGGGGGCCGGGAGTATGTTGAGAAATGACATAGTTGCTGGGACATAACATACAACCCATGATGGGAGCGTAGCCTCTGGTACGAACATCGTCATTGGAAGAATGATGCAAAATAGGGTGAACGAATAAAATGGAAGTATCAGTTTTCGAAGCAGGAAGAAGAGAAAAATCATATTGCCTTTCTTCCAAATGCTAATCTGCATCAATCAGAAGTTAAACCAAAGTAGTGTCAGATGGAAACACTTCAATGCTAAATAAATGATACCCATGTTCCAGTAAAAGAATCTCATATGAAATTTTTGCAAAGATTTAAGGATATATTTCCTTCCATATTTATGCCTCAATGGCGTGATAATGGAAGTGTGATAATAAACTTGACGACATTGTCTCATTTATAATTAATACTCCAATCGAAAAAATATAACTTTTTTTTGAACAAAAAATTATAAAATAGAACACTTTTTATGGAACAAAGGGATTACTTAGATTTGCATACATTGTAAACAGCAGTATTAAGTGTTTCACTAGTTGATACCTTTGATCGGATGATATCAGGCAAACAGAGGCGAAACAACTGCATAGGACCGGAGTGCCATCTGTGCTGTTGTTTTCTGTAAGCTTCATAAGATTCCGGCAATTCACATTGGCACTGAAAACAAATTTGGAAAAAACAAATTAATATCAAACTACGAATAATTCCAAATAAGCAGCATTAACTGTACTGAATTTGAGTACTGCAGGGAAGTACCTCCACATCATTGAGGAAGATGAATTTCCATCCATGGAGATGAGCCCGGACAGCAATGTCCATGTCCTCAACTGTGGTCCTCTCCAACCACCCACCAGAGTCTTCTAATGCCTTTATCCTCCACACACCAGCAGTCCCGTTGAATCCAAAGAAATTGAGGAAAATACCATTAACCTGCTGCTCCACTTCAAAATGAAATGCTAGATTAATGTGCTGCAACCTCGTTAACAGGTTTTCATCCTTGTTCACAAAGGACCACCTTGCCTGAACCAGCCCTAATTCCTCATTATCCTGCAAAGACAGAAATTACCATGGTTTATTAGCAAATCATTTTAACTATAATTTCATGATCACAGAATCACTACAACAGGCATTCAATACAAATTTTTTAGGAGAAAACCAAATCTAGTAGTTTACAGCATCCAACAGCAATATGCCAAACATTTTGGGAGAAATCCAAAGAGTTCGATTACTTCATTGCCTCCTAATATCCAGAGTTTGCAGATTGTTATTAGATACTGTAAACTAATAGTTTTAGTTAGAGTCTGTTAAGATTTCGTTCCAATATAAAATGACTTACATGCCTAATGAGCAATGACATACACAATGACAGCTGAATTTATTGAGCCATGTTAACTGTTATAGTAGCAAACAGTTCCAACAAAAAGGGAAGCCAGAAGTGCTTAATACCTTGAAATGAGGAACGGTCTTTTTAAGAAATTCAGGGGTGGGCTGAAAATCAGCATCAAAAATGGCAACAAATTCATAGTCTTTAACATAGCCACAATTCATTGCGGATTTGAGATTGCCAGCTTTATATCCTTCTCTAATCACCCGATGCCTATACAAAATGTTGGCACCCTCCTGGTGCCACTTATGTACTTCCTCTTTGATCAACATCTGTGTAGTGGGGTCATCTGAATCGTCCAAAACTTGAATCAGCAAATTGGATTTTGGCCAATCCAAATTGCACACTGCTGCTATAGATTGCTGATAAACCTGATACAGGAAACCAAAATCAAATCAAACACAAATTCCACAAGATTCCAGCAAAGCATTAAATGTGATTCTAACAAAATTCACACCAAAAGCAATTTCTAACAACAAAAAAACAAAATTCCAACAAATCACTAAACGTGTTTCAATCAAATTCCTACCAAAAGCAGTTTCAAACAAGAAGCAAACAAAATTCCAACAAAATGTGAAATGGGTATTCATAAAAATCACCTCTTTTTCATTGCACATGGGGATCTGAACAAGGACCATTGGGAAGTAGCCACCACCATCGCCAGATTCAAGATCCTCTGCCCCTTGTTTAAGAACTGGCTTAATCTTCTTGAACCGGATCCAGAAACAACCCAAGGACAGAACTAGCCTATCCAAACTCTGGATAAGGAAGAGCACTATACATGAATTGGCAAGAAACTGAAGAGGAGGAGCAAGATAATCCACCCTAATCAAAACCCAAATCGAATACAGCGAATCAAACGCATCCTTTACATATAATGGGCTTGTTAACGTGTACAAATATTCTAATTGAAGATCCGGAGGACCAAAGTGCCAACCTTTATAATAAGCAGCTACCTCAAACCCTAATAGCAAAACAGACAACCACAGAAACACCTTTATACAAGAATAGAATCTTGATTTAACCTTGGAATTCTCGGTGTCGGTTCTGCCGGCGGTGACACGGCGGCGGACGGCGGAGGAGAGGCTGAAGAATGCAGAGGCAATGGAGGACAAGCAGCCGGCGGCCTTGTGGGCTTTGAGGAGGAGGACCCAAGTGAGCTGCTTGGCGTTCTTGTTACGGCGGGCTTTGGATTTGGGACGGTCCGAGATTGAAACGTCACCGTTAGGGAGGAGGAAATCGTCGTCTGATGGGCCCTCTAGTTCCACCATAGACCAGTTGTTTGGGTTCTCCATTTTCACCACCACCGGCGTTCCCCTGTGGGTTTCCTTCGCCCACCAATCGAACGACGGTGACATTTTCCTTGAAATTGTTTACGGGCCCAGATGTGAATTTGGGCTTAGAAATCCAAGATTTTGTGATGGATACGTTTAATTTGTAAAATGTGAAAGACACAGATGACGAAAGATTATGAATGTGATCTCATTGTTTTGAGAATGGAGAAAATGGAAGGAGAAAGGACGAGAATAAAGAGTATTAGGAGACGGGGATGCAGCGGCGTCTCTAAATCATGCTGACAATGTTTATAAATTACTATAGGGTGAGATGGAGAGTGAGGAGGAGGAAGATGAGTCCAAAGGAGCTCATAATTTGTAATAAGGGAGGCCAAGAAAGGTGACAGCTCAACACGGCTTTGCGTATCGGATACCAGAATCCAAACTCTCAAAACGTAATAGTAATTTCTAAAATTTTAAAAAATGGAAACACGTTTTATTTGTCAATATCAAAATCAAATTTTACAAAAGGAAAAAGAAGAGAAAAAAAAAAAGCACATATAAACCCTAAAATCTCGCCAAGAAAATCTGAAACTACAAATATGAGAACAAAAATAAAAATAAAAAGAGGGTTCCGACAAAGGACCTTTGCTTTATTTAGTTGGTTTTGAATGTTTTCCCCTTTTTCACCTAGTGCTATCTTGTTGGTTTTTTGTGTTTTTTTTAATTATTTAAAATTGAAAAAAAAAAAAAAAAAAGAAGAGCTCCTTTGAACCTCAGACTTTCTTTATCCACCTATATATATATATATATATTCAATTATATGCAGAAACATTCGAGCTAAACTTCTTCCATCAATCACTCTCTTGCCTCTAATTTTCCACATAAAATTGAATAAATAAATAATAATTATTGCAAGGTAAATAAATCTTTAAAGGGTTTACATATTACAAAAATTAAAAAAAAAAATGTTGAAGAAGGGATGTATATGAAAAACCTAAAAAATATATATAAAACATGAAAAAACTGAAAAAGAGTAGGAAAAAGGTAAAAGGTTTTGTTAAATGGATGAGCACTTTTACTGTTTTAATTCCTTGGTCAGGAGGAGTTGTATGAGCGTCATCTGTGGGATGGACCAAGTCTGCCTCAGTGAAAACCATCAAAGTAACGCTAAATTTACCACACTAGTAGTTTATTATGCATTTTTGTCATGCTTTTAGCCCTTTGACTTTGACTATGTACCAACCACTCGTTGAGCAAAAATTACACGAGTTCACTTTGGTAGTTGGCACCAATTCTACTCGAGCACTTTTCCATCAAAATCGAGCCACAAATTCCACCGTCGTCATTGGGCGATGCACACCTCAGTGTCGTCATCTTTGAGTGAATTTTCTAGGAGAGAAAAACAAAAATTGTTTTAAGGATTTGTTTGGTAGATTTTATAATTTTGTATTTATTATGATAAAAAAATTAAATAAAAAATAAATTTAATTTAAAAAAAAAATACATTTGACTTATTACATTTTTTTTTGGTTGTATTTTAATTTCATAATTTTTAAACATTGTATAAATTGTAACCAAGCAACACCAAACCACACTTTAATGATTATTCAACATTTCATAATTTTTACCTTAATTGGTTAGATTTGTATTGTTTATGTCCACATAATTTAAATTACTAATTTTATTTAAACAACTTATTCAATAAAGTACAGATTTTTTATTCTTTGAGTGGGACAGACCACGGATGTGATAAGATGAGATACGGAGCTCCTTTGATTGTGAGTTTAAGTTTGTTAGCATTAATTTTGCCAATTAGGTCGCGTTACCTTTTTTATAAATATGATTACAAATCAAGATTTTATTTTATATTATGATAATTAATAGACTAAAAAAGGAAAGAGTCACTGGCTAAATTGGAGTACTACTCCAATGCATAAGTCTCAAAAAGATAAAACAATCATCGTGCGATATTAATGGAAATTCATTATTAATCATTGTAAAAATTTATTGAGATTGTTGAATTTGTGCACCTTAGATTGATTGATTGATTAATTAATTAAAAACATCGACGAGTGAATTACTCCAATTAGGAGAAAGACCTACCACTAATCACTGGAGTGTATAGTTTTCTATTTTTATTTTCTGTGAGTCTAAATTTTTGTTAAATCGAGGAGGCCCCGCCGTGCCCCAGCCTAAGAGTGCATAAATGCGCCCATGGTCTACAGCGGCAAATAGTAAATTTTTAATTAAATTAATAAATAGTAGTAGTAGTAGTAGTAAATTTATATCAATGCTCCTCCTACCCACCGTATCAAACTCCTGACTGTAATAATGATACTAATAAAAGTAGTTTCACGTGAAATTCAAGGTTTTTGCAAATTACCGGGTGTCCGGACTGTTGCCTGGTACGGATGGTATTAAAATTAAATCATGTTTTTTCATTTTTATTTATAATAACATATTATATTTTTTAATAAAAATATTATCATGTAAATATTATTAAATTAACCATTAATTGTATATTGAGATATTAATAATTAAGCATCTAGTTCTATTTAAGTAACTGTCAAATGGATCGAGTTGACTGATAGAGTAGTGACCAAATGAGTAGTCCATTCCCTTTATATTAAATAATCGTTTTATTTTTATATATACGGATTAAAATTAATAATAATTATTAATGTATATTTTTATTTTTATTTTATTATAAATTATAAATAATTTTAATAAATTAAATTTTCTGAAAAAAAATAAAAAATATCAAAATAATGTAAAAAATAAATATTATATTTTTTTAAAAATTACATTATTATTTTAAAACAAAACTTTTTTTAAGAATATTATTTTAACATAAATGTGGTATTATCTAGATGTAGATGGTCAGATTCGCGTGGCACGAGGGGCAACAAAATGTATAATCACATCAATGGCGGAGGAACTGACACGTGGATGCAGATGGTCAATCGTTATGACAACCTTTCAGCATCCACCGACAGCACCCTTGTCCGGCGTTCGGGCCGCCCTCTCGCCCCATTTTATTTATCCAGTTTAGAATTTGTTTGATCGTAATTTCTTAAATATTTATATATTATATAATTTTAAAACAGTAAAAATCTTATATTTATTACATTAAATGTGCAAATTTAAAATTTTAATTTTATAATTTAAATAAAATAATATAAAATTGGGGTTAAGTTACGGATCGTAGTTTAATAAATTATACCCCAACAAAATAAATTTATGTTAATTTAGAACTTTTTAAATTAATTAAGAAAACTGTTAGACCTCAAAATAAGCAAAGATTATTTCTGTAATTTCAGACAGAAAAGGTCAAAATACAGTTAAGTAAAAGAAACGGACAGGTCCGTGCTAATGGATTCACTTAGTGGAAGTGTTTCATTTTCGTAATAATAATAATAATAATAATAATAAT
>JAUMHB010026634.1:0-16899 GCA_032359685.1 Pittosporum tobira
TATATAGTGCACAAAACCTAAACCATAAATGACTCTAACTCTAATCAGGAAACCATAAAGGACTCTAACTCTAATAAGAAAACCATAGGACTCTAACTCTAATAAGAAAACCATAAAGGATTCTAACTCTAATCCCTTTTATTATGTTAACATTCGCAAAGATCGGTGAATGATTTACAGCCTTTGGTGATCAAGTGAGGCTTGAAATTCAATTTGGCTTCATTCACTCACATACTCACTATATTATTTCTATGGTCTAAATTTTGATAATTTATATCAGGTAAAAAAAATTTTAAGCGGGCGTTTTTACCTTTTCTAATGGGATGGATTGTGATTTTATGATACCAATAATAAGTTTATTTGTTTTTATTTTTTTCGTGGTCAAAGTTTATATTATATATATTTTTTATAATAACTATTGTTTATAAGCTGGTTGACATATAATTTTTTACAGTTGAAACTTTTTTTTACGTTATTTTATTTAATTTTCACCAAGTATTTTTCTAAATTATTATATGTTATGTATTTATTTTGTTTATACTTTTTTCTTTGATTTTTAAGAGCTTACTAATTTTAGCAAATAAATAGTAAGTGTACATATTTAAATTTATGCACTAGTTGATTTTTTTTAATATAGTAAAATATATTAAATGTATAATATATGTTATATTATTATATATTATGTTTGAGCATTGGACTATATTTTTAAATTAAGAAAGAAAAAATAAATTGTCATGATGGATTTTGCATGGTCAAAATATTATAGACTATACGGGCCAGTTGTTTCAAACAATATATGACCCAATTCAAACTTCGTAGGGTAAACAAATCCCAAGACAAAAGCGACATGAACAAAATTTCAAGTTTTTGTCTGTATATATATAATAATAGATCGAAAGTGAATTATTTTTTGGAGCACAACAAAATTGAAGATTAATGCTTTGTCTTATGATATTCCGAACATGCCGACAAACTCATAAACAAAAATAACTTCAAAATTTATTATAATTATAATATATTATGGCGAGAGAGTCATTGTTCTGACTCGAAAAATATAACATTACTTCGTGACCGAAAATTAATGGACTCATGATTTAGGACGGATCAGGAATAATAGTGACAATCTAGAATCATTTCAGATTTACTTGAATCCCAATAAGTTGAAGAGTAAAAATGAAACTTGGGGAAGGGTGGGGAAAGTTAGAAGTAGGTTTCACAACAAATTAATCATTTGATTTAAATACTAAGAATCAAAAAGACTGTTGCAATCTCAAATCTTCACACTTCCCACCCCAAGAACCAAAACCAAAGCAAGAACTAAATTATGCACTTTCCAAAAACAAATCATTCATGCCACTCTTCCTTAATACCCGCCTCTCTCCAACAACATAATCTTTCCATTTATATCTCCCCCCTACCATTCTCATCTCACCAAGTATTTGGAGCCACAGGTTCAACTGATCATCTTTCTTGCTTTGCCATGTCTCAGTTCAACGGCAATGGCACCATGGCTCCTAGGCGTGCTCCTACTCAAGGAAAGGCAACCATAATCGCCATGGGAAAGGCGTTTCCCAGCCAACTTATTCCACAGGAATGCTTGGTGGAGGGATATTGCCGCGATACAAAATGCGAAGATTTGGCCATTAAAGAGAAATTGGAGCGCTTATGTAAGTTTTTAGTCTCTAAATTTTGTGTTCTTGAATTTTTGAAAAAAGATTAAATAGTAGGCATTCGCCTCGAAATTATCATTCGAAGTCTCATAAATCTCTTTTATGGTGTTCTTTATAGCCTTTAAGAAGTTCTTGGATTCAATGGAGAAGAAAGAGGAAATGCAATGGAAATTCATATTCCTAGTTTGGTTTTCATAGGAAAAAATAGAAGAACTTCCTTTATATAAATAAACACATGTTCCAAATAAATAATCCAATTTGCAAAATCTGCAAATATTAAGGATGTATATATTTGTTCCATGTTTACCCCTAATTACTTTTTGTGGAACTGAGAGACTACAAAGGGTTACCTTTTTCTTGGAGTTGGACTAATCACCATGATTTGGACTAATTACCATGATTATTTTTATTTGCTTTTTTTGGCTAAATAACTTACCATGAATTTGTTATATCTTAATCTCTTACCAATTTTTGTAGGTAAAACAACTACTGTGAAAACAAGATACACAGTGATGTCCAAAGAGATATTAGACAAATACCCCGACCTAGCAACTGAAGGCGCACCAACAATCAAACAACGTCTCGAAATAGCAAATCCAGCAGTCATAGAGATGGCAAAAGAGGCAAGCCTTGCTTGCATTAAGGAATGGGGCAGGTCAACCGGAGATATCACCCATCTCGTCTACGTTTCTTCAAGCGAACTCCGCTTACCCGGTGGTGACCTTTACCTTGCTAGTGAACTAGGCTTAAGAAGTGACGTTGGACGCGTAATGCTTTACTTTCTTGGCTGCTATGGTGGTGTTACCGGCCTTAGGGTTGCTAAGGACATTGCGGAAAATAATCCGGGAAGTCGTGTTTTATTGACAACCTCGGAAACCACCATACTAGGTTTCCGTCCCCCAAACAAGGTACCATAATCCCGTGTCATTTTTCATCATTTGCTTAATTTTCCAATTTGGTAAACTTTCACAACCTATCTTTCACTTGTTTTTTACTAATAAAGAAAAATAATATATATGCAGACTTTTTAGTTCACTAAATACGTGAAAAATGGTCCATCATTTGTAACTATTGACTGGATATGTCACTGCATCCGGTTGGCTGAAAAATCAGCATATTTATTCAGATATAATAAAGATTCAATAAATAATATGTTTGTCATATCTTCTAGGATCGACCATATGACCTAGTTGGGGCAGCACTATTTGGTGATGGGGCAGCAGCCGTGATTATTGGCGCTGATCCCATAGCGGCCGGAGAGTCGCCTTTCATGGAGCTAAACTATGCTGTGCAGCAATTCTTGCCCGGAACACAACATGTGATCGATGGCCGGATTTCAGAAGAGGGGATAAATTTCAAACTTGGTAGAGACCTTCCACAAAAGATAGAGGACAACATTGAGGAATTCTGTAAGAAACTTATGGCAAAGACTGGATTGAAGGAGTTTAATGATCTTTTTTGGGCGGTTCATCCAGGTGGACCGGCTATATTGAACCGTTTAGAGAAAAATCTTGGGTTAGAAAGTGGGAAACTGGATTGTAGCAGAAGGGCACTTATGGATTTTGGGAATGTTAGCAGCAATACTATCTTCTATGTGATGGAATTTATGAGGGAGGATCTGAAGAAAAATAATGGAGAAGAATGGGGACTTGCTCTGGCATTCGGACCGGGGATTACCTTTGAAGGCATTCTTCTCCGCAGCCTCTAATTAATGACATCATATCATTGTTGCAGTAGTAACATATAGTATAAGAATGCTGAAGATCTATTTACGTTTATGTTAAGGATTCTGTCTTATGAAAGGATTTGAAATGCTATATATGGTGCATTTGAGTCAGAAATGAAATGGATTTCAAGAACTTTTCTGTTGTTTTCTTTTTAGTAAGTGTTGTTACTTTTCATGTAATTGGTGTTCCAAATGGATGATTAATTAATGTGAAATTAAGAGTGAAACTTTGCCTTATACACGATTCACCACAAACTGAAACTGAAAAGAAAAATGAATTTTTAAAAACAATTCTAGCCATAACAACATTTTAAATTGCTCAAATCTTGTGGAGTACTTCTTGTGGAATCAAGTGTGTAAGCCTCTCATGAGGGAGTTTTGGGGGGTTCGAGAGCTTCACTAACTTCGTTGCATGCTAATGGCTTGGAAATAGTTGGAAGGGAATTATCATTGGGCCTGGTTCATGTAGTCCAGAATCCTAGTAAGGCATCAATACTGCTGGAAGTCCAGCAAGCCATTGATATTCAAGTGAAACGGCCTCGTTTTTGAATTGAAAGGGTAAGTGGATCAAGAGGTACCCTCCACCTGTAATTAAATTTAACTTGAATATAGATTGTTCTTCCGTCTCTAGCAATGCGCGGCTGGAGGGGGAGTAGTGAGAGGTAGTAATGGCGCTCTTATATTGGCCTTTGCGGTGAACTTGCATTGGTCGAGGATACTAACACGCTGGTGGAATGCATACCTCCTCCACCACTCTTAACTTTTGGATTGAGGGAATTAAATTTTTTGAATCTCCGTCCAATCTTGTAACATATGAATTCAACAAAATACTAGAAAGCTACATTCTTGTAAATTAACATATATCCTTATTATTTTAACAATAATAAACGTGTTCAATAGTGTTACTGTATGTAATACTTAATTGATTCATTTAATTTTTGAGTCAAACTTGTTTATGACAATTTTTATGCTCAACATTAATCCGCTTATTATATTTGGTGTTATATTGCGGTCTCTACCCTAAATAAACAATAAAGGACTTAAAAGTGAGTTGAGCTTGCTGAGGGAGTACAAGAAGTGAGAGAATTGGCAAAAAGAGCTAGTAGAACCAAAGGATGTGGCCACTCTTAATAGCTTTTTATATGACAAAAGACTAAACTAAGAGTTCGTCAAAAATTAATAGTATTAAGCACCCATCCATTATTAAGAGCGCGCTCCCTGCAATCGCTCTTCCCACTCCCAACTCATATTACCTGCAAAACTTTGAATGGAAAAATAGAATAGAATATTATTATTTTATACCAAAAAAATATGAATATTATTAGTTTACTCCAAGTCGGAATATTATACCAAAATTTTATGTTTAGTGGGAAATTCTCTCTCTCTCGGGTGAGTGGACAGTGACAATAATTCTATTATACTTACGATTACGTCAATCTCATATTAATTAGGTCTTAACTCTCACATGAATCAACTATTAATATATAATGATGGGCTAGAAATTCCTCCAAAAAAGGCAACAATATTCCACACCAATAAGGACCATATTATCCTAGATAATGGGCAATCAATTCCTCCAATAAAGGGGAACAACCGCTTAATTAAATAAAAGAGAAAACTAGAAATTTTACCAATAAAGAAGACCAATGTTCTGCATTAATAAGGACTATTAAACCTATAATAATGAGCAATGAATCTCAACAATAAAGAGGAATAAGATTCTACTTAATTAAATCAGGAAGAAAATAACTTTAAAACCGTTTAATTAAATAAGGGAGAAAACTAGAACTCCCACCAACAATGGGACACATAAAGTTCCACACTAATAAGGACCATTAATCCCATAATATTGTGCAATCAATCCCGCCAACAAGCTAATGAAGTTTTAACTCAGTGATTGACTCTGACGTCCTGAGATTTTTTACTTGTAAGAAGTTTCAGGTTCAAGTCTTCCTCATATAATTTGTGAAGTTATTTCTCTTTTATTAATTTAAGCGGAGTTTTGTTCTCCCTTTTTCGTTGGGATTATCTGACCCATTATTATGATATTAATAGTGCAAAGTCTTGTTCACTTTAATAGGTAGGATTTCTAACTCGTTATTATTATGGAATTATAGCTCTTGTGAGATTTGATATTTGGTTGATTAAAGATTAATGTAATCGTACATTTGATAGAATCATTGTCGCCATCCACTCAAAAAAAATTAAAAATATCCTACCAAAAAAGTTTTGCACTAATAGAAAATAACTGTACGCATGACGTGTGAGAGACTTGAACTAAGACTTTATTGACAAAAAATTTCTTTTAATTATTAGTTGAGAGTTTTCCATATTTTTAGTTTAAACTTATATAATTAAGTCCGTTTGAGTTCAATAAACTACATGGTAGTTACTATTTCAGTTCTACGTGTTTTAAATGTGCTTCAGCTATATCCCCTCCGTACCACGATACATGTCATCCATTATTTTTTTGGTCAAATTGATAATTTTTTAAATCAATTAATAATTAGGTGTGTATATTCAATTATCTTAAATATATAAAACTTGGTATTAGTATTATACTTATGTTACGTTTGGTTCTCATTTCTTAAGAAAAATGAATTAAATGAAATTTTACATAGAAATTGAGTGGTAGTTGGAATGAAATGGATGTTAGTCCTAAAATTTTAATTAAAAATGAATAAGATGTGGGGATGAGAACTGAATGTTTATTCGCCTTGGAGGAGGTAAATTTCATTCATTCCATTCCATTCCATTCCAATATTCATTTTCAATTTAAATTATAGTGTTAACTAATCATTTCATTCCAACCATTACTCAATATTAATGTAAAATTTTATTTCATTTGTTTTTCTCAAGAAATAGAAACCAAACACAATAGTAATATTTTATATATATTATTGTGCTCAATCTTTTTTTTTTTTTTATTAATAGTGGAACCACAGCCGCTACCATGTACTCTCTTTTATAAACCTAAAAGAAGAATGAGATTTATTAATCTTAAAAATAATTAATTTAATCATAAAAATCAATAAAGGACATTTATCATAGGATGGAGTGAATATATTCTTGATTCTTTTAGCAGTCATCTATATTTTATGAGACTTTACTAAAGTACCAAAATTTGGTTCAAGCACCAAAATTACAATTTCACAATATAATTCATATGGTTATGAGTTTTTTAATCTTATTTTATAAGGCAAAACATAAAAAGTTGGTATTCTATTACTATTTATATTCATATTGCCTTAGTATTGGTTCAACTCGGATATTTTATTACTATAAATATTTTATTAAAGTAAAATCACATTATATTTTATCACAAAATTAACTACTATAATGCAGATATATTTAACAATATAGTCTGTAACGAGAGTCCTCTTGCAATAGGGTTTACTTGTCATTATGTTACGCTGAAGCCAGAAACGGTAGCACTCCGTTTTCCGTACTTCCTGTTGAATTTTGGGAATGTGCATGAGTATGGAAATTGTTGGGAAACATATGACTGGGCTAAAAGCAAGACAGAAATATGATTTACACCTCGCAGTTTGCATACAAAATTATCCCCGGACTTTAAAATGTTTCTCCATGCAACTCCAACTTCTTAAAATATGTCAATTCACACCATTTGGTTTCAAAACTTGTCAGTTGTTAGCCGAAGCGTCATTTGCACTCATTTTATTTTATTTTTCGGTGACTAGGTGATTTGGGAAATAAACAAACTACAGATAAAGGGTTTTTAACTTTTTTTTTATAAAAGCTTCCGAAAAATAAAATAAAATTAGTGAAACTGACACTTCTGATAACAAATGACTAGTTTTAAAACTGGAGGGTACAAATTGACATATTTTAAGAAGTTGGGGGTGCACGGATAAATATTTTAAAGTCTAAGGGCTGAATAATTTTCAATGCAAACTCTGAGATGCTTTGTATTTCTGTCAAAAACAAATTTGTTGAGGCTGCGACCATAAACAAAAACTAGCTAAAGAGTGACTTGCTCAATACTCTCTCTCTAATCCAAAATTAGATGATACACAAAAATAAATGCTCGATTACAAGTTTTTGTATATATAAAAAAAAGAGCTTTAAAATTTTTATGTAAAAGAAAAGTGTTTTTAAATTTTATTTAAGATTGATTTGAAAATTTATCTATATTTATAATATAAATAATAAATTAAAAATAGACATTTTATAATTTTAAAATATAAATTTATTTCTAATTTTAAAAATTAACTAAAAACAACAAAAAAATTAAATTTATTACTATCTATATTTATCTATCAATTAAAATAATTTTTATTTTATTTATTAAAATTATTAAATTTTAGAGTCATATTCATCAAATTATTTTTATAAGATGTTTTATAATTATTAGTTAAAGATAGTAGAGTAAATTTAATTTAAATTATCTATACTACTATATAGCTATACATTAATAGTGCAAGTTCGGTCATATTTTTTTGTCTATTTATTCATATTTACTTTTTATGTTAAATACAAAAAACATATATAAATGTTAAATGCAAGAAACATAATATAATAAATAATAAAATTTTGACAATGTCCTATATGGATTCTGAGTATAAACAAATAAAGTAATATATTCGTCATGGAATCAAATTGCAGTATAAATTCTCCCAATTGGACATGGATTCTGAATTGTTTATACTTTTTGTTTCATACTTTCTATGTTAAATACAAGTATATGATATTAATTATTCCTACTTTCCATGTTAATACAAATATATATAACAATTTGGGATGAAAATGTATCATACTTTCCTGCTTTTTATTTCACAATTATTTTAACAATTTGGTATGAAAAAGTATCATATAAATAGCAACAAACACTTTTTTATGTTGAGAGTTTTTTTGATATGTTGAGTCTCACCAGCCTCTCTCCTCTTTGACTTCTTCTTCTCTTAATCTCTCGAATCCATGCAATTCTAATCCCTTACAATTCTCCCTTACAAGATTGTTTCAATCTTGAATCTTGATATATATATATAAAATCTTTTTGACCCATGACTAATTTTTTTCCTGATAATTCAACTCTTAAGTTGACTTTATAATCTATATATGAAACTTAGATATCTTCTAATAATGTGGTTTCTATTATAGAATTTTAATTTGCAAGAGGTTCTTCTTTCAAAACAATAATATTGGTGTCCATAATTTTTTTTTCTATTATATGATTTATATTTGTAGGAGGTTCTTCTTCCACATGTATACACATAAGACTCTAATTTTATTATTTTAAATGCTCCACAATTTTGTCTATGTTTTTGCCCTTTTAACTAGTACGCAATAATTTTGATCTACAACTTTTAATTACAAAAACATCATAATTTTATTACTATTATGATTTTAATTTGCAGCAAATTTTTTTTTCTCAACAGGTATGCGCATAAAACTCTAATTTTATTGTGCTAAATACTCCATAATTTATATATGTTTTTTTACTTTTTACCAAGTAAGCAATAATTTTAATTTGTAACTTTTAAATGGAAAAATCTAAAAAATATATGTTTATTATGGTATAATGTGTTTTCTATCATAGGATTTTATATATGGGAGGTTCTTCTTTTGTAGGTATACATATAAAATCTTGATCTCATTTGTTATACCATAACTTGTTTACATTCTTTTCTTTTTATATGTGTATTAAGCAATACTATTGGTATCTATAACTTTTTTTAATTTTATTCTTGTTATAATTTTAATTTGTAGGAGGTTATTTTTCCACAGGTATACATATAAAATTCTAATTTTTATTATATTAAATATTCAGAATTTTGTCTATATTTTTATCTTTTTTAATAGGTTAGCAATGCTTTTATTTTGCAACTTTTAATTTCAAATCCCGGTAACTTTATCTTTGTTGTGGTATAATATGTCTTCTACTATAAGAATTTAGTTTGCAAAAGGTTTTTATTTTCAAGATCACTTTAGTCCTGATATTTGCATCGACTCCACAAAGATGTGTATATATATTTAACGTAATTTTATCAACCCACTACTATTTTTTTGTTCTTTCTTTCTTTTTTTAGATGATTCAACTCTCATGTCATGTCAGCTTTATGCTAATTTATATATGAAATTTAGATATCTACCAACCTATAATGTGTTTTCAATTATAGAATTTTAATTTGCAAGGATTTATTTTTTTGTAACAATAATATTGGTACATATAATTTTTCTATTATATGATTTTAATTTGTAGGAGATTCTTATTCCACAAGTATACCTATTAGACTCTAATTTCATTATTTTAAACACTATATAATTTTGTCTAGGTTTCCGGCTTTTAAAAAGCAAATAATAACTTTATTCTGTAACTTTTAATTGTGAAATCCGCATAACTATATGTTTATTATGGTACAATGTTTTTTTTGTTGTACGATTTAGTTTGTTAGGGGTAGTTCTTTCACATGTATTAGTGATTTCATTGTGTTACTTCATGATTTATTTATATTTTTTTCTATGTATGCAGTGAGTCATAATATTTTTATTAATAATCATTTTTTGTTATTTTATTACTATTTTTATTTTAGTTTACACTAGGTTCTTTTTTCCAAAGGTATACACATGAAAATCCTAATTTTATTATGTTAAATACTCCTTAATTTTATTTATGGTTTTGTCTGTTTAACGAATAAATAATAATTTTAGCTTGTGACTTTCAATTGCAAAAGCCCCAAAATAATAGCAACGGATATGTTTTTTTTTTAAATATTTATTTTCTACAGTGGGGAGTTGGGATGTCTTCTATTTGGCTAGTTTCTGGACCTTAGTGATCTATTTTTCCCATAAGTTAATAAAAATTAAACTGGTAATTTATGAAGAGTTTCTAGTCCTAGGGTTAAGAATAATCTTTTTATTTATAATATTAGTTTTATTGGTATTTATATGCAATTGTCTATAACGGTAGTGGAATTATTCTTTTCTTGTTGAATTATTCGTAGTTAATATATTTTTTCTATTGGTAAAAGTTTTTCAAAATAAACAAATCTAAGGATAAAATTAGAGTTTGTAATAGTAACACATAGAAGTTAATATAATCTAAGTTAATATGGAAGCATATAAGAATTTGAAATTATTTTTGTATACAGGAAATATTGATTCTCCACAATAATGATTAGAAAGTTATCGAGGATTTGGAACTGTGTCACTGGTATGAGTTCAAATGGTTTATTAACTATACTCCATCCATCTCATATTAAACGTCCTAATATTTTGGGTTTTTGTGGTACAAAGTTTAAAATATTCCAAAATTATATTTGTGTATTATATTTTAAAAATATTTTTGTGCTCTTATTGATTAGTACTTTTTATATACAATTTTTTTGATGGTTATACTCTTGATTTATTATAAAAAGGCATGAATTGGGCTTATATATCTTTGTTTGGACTAACAAATTATCAATCCAATGGATTATATATGTTTTATTGTTATTGGGCTTACAATGCAGAGACTTGGGCTTGAAAAGACTTATTTTGAAAAAAAATCACATTTGACCTAATCTCGGACGAACAAGGATTGCCTGGAATCGAAGCAGAAGCAAAAACCAAAGTCCTGAGGGCCTTACGGCCTGGCTTATGGCTGTAAGCCAACCCGTAAGGCAGCTTATGGCTGTAGGCCAGCCCGTAAGGAAGGTCGTACAATTTATCGCAAATTATGTTGACTTTTCTAGGTAGCTTTGACCAAGGTGGTTTTGGGCTTTCCTATATACTTTCAAAGTTCTATTCAGCATGAAACCTAATTAGACTCAAATTCGGAGAAGACCCAAAGACTACGCCTATATAAACTCCCTTCTAGCTCTCAAAAAAACAATTTTCATATAATATACGATCGAGAGGAGATCAAGAGCTCAAGGAGGCGGGAGACCAAAGGGCTACCACACGAAGACATCTAGCCAACTTCTTATGGGTTTTTCTATCTTTTTCATTGTATTTTGCAGAATAGTCATGTTCTAATTTTCTTTATGCTAAGACTAGATGGATTCTACTCATGAGTAATTAAAGTTATCGTTTTTATCATGCTTTTTATGAATTTATTTGTTGTGAGACATGTCTTATGAGTTTAATGCTTCTAAATACTTAGCTACTATTTAGATGATCTTCTGTCATATAATTGAAGGACCGAGAGATGAAGATTACTGAGTACAATTTGAGACATAACCATATGTTAAACTTTGCTAGAGATAGTTCAAGGTAACTTGTGTGGTTTTGGTAGTAATTATACTTAGGTTAATGAATCCGGGAATTTCCAAAGAATTTAATACTTTTCAAATTATTTAAATCTCGCATGGAAACTGTGAGACTGGTAAGTTGAATTAGGGATGTTACACCTAGAGATAGGGTATCTATCTAAAATTGAGAAATTCTACTATCACAACAGATAAATTCTATAACTTTCATGGTAACTCAATTGACTTTAATTATGAATGGGTAGGTGAAATCAAAATCTTAGCATTCTTTCTTATTTTATTTCCTAATTTAGATTTATTTAGTAATTAGTTTAGTAGTAAAAATTAAATTTTTATTAATTGGTTAGATTAGTGAAGAATTATCTAAGTGGTACATAGCTGGTAAATTACAATTTCTAGTGGGATCGATAACTTTTTATACTATAACTTGATTGGTGTACACTTGCAATTTCACCGACCAAGTTTTTGGCGCCGTTGCCGGGGAATTGTTTAATTTTCTAATTATTATCACTATTGAAAATTCTTTTCTTAGACTAGCCTATTTTTTTTATTTTTTATTTTTATTTATTATATATATTTTTTTGTTTTACACTTTTCTTTTATTTTTGCAGGTTTAGGTTTGACATAGGCAATTCATAATGTTAGGTCAAGAAGCAAACACGTTGAACTAGAGATAGACAATGGGAGAGTTTGCGATCCTAGTAGCAATGAATGCAAAGATAGAGGCGTTAACCCTAGCAGCATTGAATGCAAAGATGGATGTGTTAACAAAGACGTTCAATTCTTAATTGAGCAATATTTCAAACATCCAGGGATTCTCTTGTGAATTTTGTGGTGGCGACCATAGGAGTGTTGATTGTCAGGTTGGTAACAATTTCGCTGCACCTTCCAAAAATACTAACTATTTTGTTTCTAATTGTGATAGAAATTCAAACTACTTTGACATGACCAACCCCTATTCCAACAATTATAATCCAGGATGACAAAATCACCCTAATTTATAGTGGGGAGGTTCCAATCAACCAGCTCCATGGGCACCGCTGATAGAGAGCACGAATGCGCATTTAGAGGATTTGATTAAGTAAGCTAGCCCATACAGTGGAAGATATCAAAAGCATTAATGCGTGACTTTAACATCAAGACGTCGTCATTAGGTTATTGAAAGGCAAGATGGGCAGCTAGCGTAACAAATTGTCGAAAGGCCGTATAGTTATTTGCCGATGGAGAATACAAATGCCATCATGTTACGAAGCAGTAAAGAGGTAAATGTGACAAAAGAGAAAGAAGAGGAGAAGATTGAGGAGGAAGAAGTCTAACCGATACAAGCACAACCCTCATATTCTCAAGAAGAGGAAGAGTCTGCCCCAAATCCATATACGCCACCAATTCTATATCTAGGGAGACTTGTGCCAAGGAAGATGCTAGAAGCCAAACCAAATAAAGAACAATCTTCAAATCCGATGGATCAAGCAAAAGCCCTCACACTACGAAGCGGTAAAAAATTAAAGGAGGCAGAAAAGAAGATTGAAAAAGAAGTTGAAGAGAAGAATGAGGAAGAACAGGAGCAGACACACGTACAGTCCTCATTTTCTGAGAAAGAGAAAGCGCAGTCAACTCCAAATTCTTATACTCCTCCAATTCCATATCCGGGGTGACTCATAAAGAAAAATCAGAAATCTGCCCAGTTTTCTAAATTCATGAAGGCATTAAAGAAACTTCAGATTAACCTCCCTTTGGTTGACCTACTCACTCATATGCCAAATTATACAAAGTTCTTGAAAGATATTCTTTCAAATAAAAGGAAACTGGATGATGGAGCGACTGTGAAGCTAAATGAAGAATATTCTGCAATCTTGCAGACCAAGTTGCCACCAAAGTTAAAGGATCCAAGGAATTTCACCGTTCCATGTCAAATTGTGGATATGCTGTTCAGCAAGGCATTATACGATCTACAAGCAAGCATAAATCTGATGCCTTATCCAGTCTACATGAAGTTTGGGGTAGGTGAGGTAAAGGACACCATTATGTCACTCCAGTTAGTGGATAGATTAATCAAATATCCGAAGGGTATAGTGGAGAACGTGTTGGTAAAGATGGATAAATTTGTTTTTCTTGTCGAATTTGAAATACTTAAAATGGAAGAAGAAGTTGAGGTGTCAATTATCTTGGGAAGACTTTTCCTGGCAACAGGAGGGGCTCTGGTTGATGTACGAGAAGGCAAATTGGTGCTACGATTGTGTGAAGACAAACTCACGTTCAATATCCTGAAGACGATAAAGTACCCAAGCGAGCATAAGGATGTGTGGATGATTAACACAATAGACAAGGAAGTGGAGTATATGTTTAAATTGACTAATGCAATAGATCCACTGTTGAATGCTATGGTGCCAAAAATTAAAGAAAGACTAGGCCTGGATGACAAGTCAAACATTGAAAAATATCTGGAGGCAAATAAGCTTTGGTGAGAATCACTAGAGCCTTGGCCACTTCCATCTTCTTAACTAGGTGTGTTTGTTCCCTTTCTCCCATTATGGACTATATTTGTTATACAATGGGGACAATGTATAATTTAAACTTGGGGGAGGGGATGATATGTTTGTTGTTGTTTCTTATTTACTTTTCTTAGGTTGCTAGAATTTTTTTGATTTTTTGATTTTTAGGTTTTATTAGTTTTTTTTTTCTTTTATTAGTTGTTTAATTTATCTTTAAAAAAATCAAAAAATTCAAACTAAGTTGTCTTTAAGAAAAAAAATTCCATGCTTTTAATCGAAGAAAAAATGATTGGACGTAGTTTGTTTTTAAAATTGTTTGGAACTAGTATTCTACATTTGAGGATTGATGCTTAGGATTATGAGTCAAATTCTGCATGCTTAAGTCCTTTATATCTATAATAGCCTAGGAAGTTATGATAATCCCTTACTATCCTATATTTGGTTTAGAATACTGTTTTCATATCACTTCATGTTAACTCTTAAATATTGAACTGCTTCAAGAAAGACTATTAAAAATACGGTAAAGTGCTTGGACTTCTTTGGTGACTTTTGAATGTTTTTGATTACTGGAGAAATACTTGACCTCAAAAAAAAAAAAAAAAAAAAAAAAAAAAAAAAAAAAAAAAAAAGAGAAAAAAATTCGAAAAAATGGGAAGAAATCCAAAAAAATAAAATAAAGAGTTGGAAAGAAATTGGAGCAAAATGCCCATCAACTTTAAGCCTATGAAAAAAAATACGAGGAAAAATCAAGTACTCATTTGAGATCTTAGTAGTCAGAGGGACGATTCATACCAGTGGGTAAGAGAAACCGTCCATTTGGTAGGAGGTTTAAAGCATTGTGCTTAAAGGTAAAAGTCCAACTTGGTATTTTAAATATCTTTGAGTTTATACACGCTGCACATGAGCACATGGACACGTTTTGAATTAAATCATAGGAAGCAGGGCAAATTATGAAAATTTAGATATATTATGGATATGTGTACTTAAGTTGTGCGAAGTTTTGTTTATGTATAATGGAGTATTGATTTCTTAAATTGTAGATCTCTAGTCTTAGATAATTTTCATTACCAACTTTGTCAACTCATAAAATTTCGGTGGATTTCAATGTTCAAAATCAAGAGATCAAATTTCTTTAGAAATTATTTTTCATGATTAGTTTGCTTAAGGACAAGTAACAGTTCAACCTTGGGGGAATTTGATCAATGTTTTTTATATACATATTTTTTGATGATTATTCTCTTGATTTATTATAAAAATGCATGAATTGGACTTATATATGCTTGTTTGGACTAACAAATTATCAATCAAAGGGGTTAGATATGTTTTATTATTATTGGACTTACAATATAGAAAATTGGGCTTGAAAATACCTATTTCGGAGAAAAATTGCGTTTGACCTAATTCCGGACGAACAAAGATTGCCTGGAATCGAAGCAGAAGCAAAAACCAAAGTCCTGAGGGCCTTACGGTGGATTACGGCCGTAAGCCAGCCTGTAAGGTAGCTTACGGCGATAGGCCAACCCGTAAAGAAGGTCGTACAATTTATCGCAAATTCTGTTGACTTTTTCGGGTAGCTTTGACCAAGACGGTTTTGTGCTTTCCTATATGCTTTCAAAGTTCTATTCAAGCATGAAACCTAATCAGACTCAAATTCAGAGAAGACCCAAAGGCTACGCTTATATAAACTCCCTCCTAGCTCTTAAAGAAACAATTTTCATACAATATACGATCGAGAGGAGATGAAGAGCTCAAGGAGGCGGGAAACCGAAGTGCTACCATACGAAGACATCTAGCCACCTTCTTATGGGTTTTTCTATCTTTGCCATTGTATTTTATAGAATAGTCATGTTCTAATTTTCTTTATGCTAAGACGAGATGGATTCTGCTCATGAGTAATTAAAGTTATCATTTTTATCATATTTTTTATGGATTTATTTGTTGTGAGGTATGCCTTATGAGTTTAATTCTTCTAAATACTTAGCTACTATTTAGATGATCTTCTGTCATATAATTGAATGACCGAGAGGTGAAGATTAGTGAGTGCAAATTGAGACATAACCACTTGTTAAACTTTGTTAGAGATAGTTCAATGTGACTTGTGCGGTTTCAGTAGTAATTATACTTAGGTTAAGGAATCCGAAAATTTTCAAAGAACTTAATGCTTTTTAAATTATTTAAATCTCGCATGGAGACTATGAGACTGGTAAGTTGAATTAGGAATGTTACACCTAGAGATAGGGTATCTATCTAAAATTGAGAAATTCTACTGTCACAACAGATAAATTATATAACTTGCATAGTAAATCAATTGACTTTAATTATCAATGGGTAGGTGAAATCAAAATCTTAGTATTCTTTCTTACTTTATTTAAAACCCTAATTTAGATTTATTTAGTAATTAGTTTATTAGTAAAAATCAAATTTTTATTAATTGGTTAGATTAGTGAAGAATTATCTAAGTGGTACATAGTTGGTAAATTACAATTACTCGTGGGATCGATAACTTTTTATACTATAACTTGACTGGTGTACACTTGTACTTTTCACCGACCACTTATATACTTGTATGTTATATTTTTCACTATATATTTACTACATATAAAAAATATAACTTATAACTATGTTTTTAAATTTTCTTAAAACTCATGTTGAATATAGTCAAAACAATCTTTAATATTTTAATGGAGGTAGTATATTGCTCTAAATTTTCCTATTTAATTTTTGAATTGGTGCTCTTTATTTATCAGGGAGATTCTATTAAATTTTACATATTCTGAAACTATTTGATAGATTGTCACAAA
>JAUMHB010026645.1:0-23532 GCA_032359685.1 Pittosporum tobira
GTTGCATGGTCGTAACCCTAGAAAATCATTTGCCGTTCTTCCGTCTCCTGAACTTCAAATTCCCAACCTTTATTGCGTTGCTACCTGTTCAGCCTCTTACTGTGCCGTCAAACTTGCATCGATTTTAAATTTGATCATACCAACGTCCTCGTCTTTCCAAGACGAGTTCGTAAATCAGCCTCGTCGCCAGAAACGTCGAGGACCGGTTCAGCTCCTGGCCCTTCTTCTGATCCGGTTCAGCATCTTTTTGGGCCCTTTTTTTATACTTTGGACCCGTTCCTGCATTGTTTTGGTGAGATTTATCCATTTTTGAGGTCAATTTAGAATAAATCCTCTACCAAAATACTGATCTAGTTTAATCTTGCTCAAAATTCTTCAAAAGTTGCTATCTTTTAGTGAGTTTTGCAATAATTATGGATAAATCTGAGCGAAGTTCACCCATTAATGTTATTTTGAATGGCACAAACTACGTCGTGTGTGGTCTCAAGCAATGCGTAGCTTTCTCAAAGGAAAGAATGTTTGGCGTTATGTTACCAGGGATATTAAAATTCCTGTAAAGAATGATGGTGAAGATGATGAGAAATTTCAAGAGCAGAGTGCGATAATAAAAATCATCATGCCATCACTTGGTTTCATAATTCATCAGTGTCATAAATTAATTTGCAGTTTGGGCTTTATGAAACTGCAAAGGACATATGGGATCTCCTGCTTCGCGTTACATCACAACTGACCTTGCCCATCAATATCAAATCATAGGTGCTTTAGCGAAGTTAAAACAAAATATGGGTCAGCCTATTACAAATTTTCACACGCAAATGGAATCGTTGTGGGACCAATTGGCTTTGTCAGAGCCTCATCGAGACAAGCAACATCTCATACAATTCCTCATGGCTCTTGATCAAACGTTTGAGCCTGTCAGAGCTTCACTCTTGCGTCGTCTTCCTTTGCCGTCTATTCAAAGTGCAGTTTCTGAACTCATATCTGAAGAAACTCGTTTACGTACTATCAAAGCAAGTACGAATATTTTCCAAACAGAGTCAGTCATGGCTATTTATCCTGAATTTTCTAGACTGACTCATGTGCAATCTTATGAGTGTCATTAATGTCACAAATCAGGTCACTTTGCCAAGAATTGTCCCGAAAAGCTTACAGTGAAATGCAATTATTGTCACCGGTTTGGTCATGACACTAAATCTTGTCCTAAATTGCAACAATCATATGATCCTAAACGCGGAAATGGCTCTATGAATTATCCAGCTGCTGCAACTATGAGTAATAATTCTAGTGATTTTATGGATGCTAATGATCTACGTGATGCTCTTAAGCAGGCTTTATCTCGTAATGGTGATGATGTGGTTGCCTTGTCCACTCTTGTTGCGTTTGATTCTGCTATTCTAACTTCGGATACATCTGAAGGCTCTTGGGATAGACCCTAAATCCCTGTTAAATCTTTGATAAATCCTTATTAAATCCTTTACTAAATCCTTGATAAATCCTTATTAAATCCTTGATTACATTCTTGGTTTTCGCTTGCATCTTAATCATTGGTTTGGTGAAGTTTATGTAACAAGCTAAAAGTCATGACTATAAGACTTTTAGCTTGAGGGAGGATGTTGGAGAATACTATATTTATAATATAACATTCTTATATTTTATTTAGTATTAATTAATTAATTAGGTTTCTTAGTTTCTAAGTTTGATTCATAATAGATTACTTGGCCCATGGTTATTCTTGGTCCATAAGTTAGTATGCCTATATAAGACTATGTATTTCTCTAAATTCTCAAGTTATGTACAACAGAATTTGTGCTTCCGCGTTTCAATACTTAGCTTCCGCGTTTCAATATATAGTTTCATCTAATTTATTATTTTATGTTAATATAGTTTACATATATCTCTATATATAAACTAAGAGAAACGTTGTTTTGCTAAAATAGCTTAATAAACAAATATCATTTGCTAGAAACAAACGTTGTTGTGTTAAAATAGCCTTACAATGTTAAATGCTTATCATGCAGGCTTCATTATAATTTAACTATCTTTTCCTCAATAGAATAAGTCTATTTGTAGTGCTCTCATGTTTTCCATCACTTATGATATTAGTCTAGGCTATGTTTCGGAATCCCTAAATTGCTTTTTTCCTTGGTGCAGAAAACTTTACCTAGGTAGTAGATAAACATAAATCTGAGGAATGGATTCATCAACAGCATTATGCGACCGGCTCAAGGTTTCAGTTTATCTAACTCAAGCTGTCATTTGTAGTTACTGTGATTGCTTTTTGTGTTGCGAATAACTGCCTATATTTTGACTGTTAATTTACTTCTATTTTTTCTTTAATTGCTGTTTCTCTTGTAGCATACAGCAGAGCCATTTTTCCTATTAGCTGGTCCTAATGTTATTGAATCAGAGGAGCACGTTTTACGTATGGCCAAGCACATTAAGGCTATCTCATCGAGGTATGTTATCTCTCATATATACACCAGTGGTAGCTGGTGTCTACTCATTAATGGAAGATGATTCAATTAATTTGTTCCTATCTATGTTATGATATAACTTATGTAGTTGCTTCTTTTCATCTTTATTTCCTGCTTATTCAAAGTGTCGGCGTACAAGTTGTGCATGAATTTACCTTTGCAAGTGTAATTTCTTAAACTTAACATTAGTATGGATATGATGAGATTTCACTTGTGCACTTCCAGACTTGGCCTGCCGTTGGTTTTCAAGTCCAGCTTTGACAAAGCAAATAGAACATCTTGTAAGTCGTTTCGCGGTCCTGGCTTGGCTGAAGGCTTGAAGGTATAACAAATACTACGCTGTCTTCACACATTCTTTTTGAGAAACCTAGCTGAAAATTTTTGTTTCCTTTATCAACAACATCATCCTGACAGTTGTATTCCATCTGCCCTTGTTTTCAATAGCTTCTCTTATATGTTTTCCGACTTATTTGAGTTCACTTATTCCATAAACATGAACTTCTCTGATTCAAGCCCCAAATCTGAACGATACCAATAGGATAAAATTGGCGGCATCTCATCGATGATTTTGAACATTTTAAAATCTGTCTTCCCAAGAATTAAATAAAAAATCATGTTACCCCTCAATGGCTGCAGATTCTTGAAAAGGTGAACGTAGCATGTGACCTGCCGATAGTGACTGATGTACATGAAGCTAGCCAGGTAAGCCTTATCTTCCCTCGTTGTAGTGCCAAACGCAAATTTTGAATGTATGTTGTTTCTATACCTGAAATTAAGTTTCAGTCATCACCCACTAATAGAAATCTATTTGTGTTCCTGAATTGTGCTTTATTTTACTGTTGCAAAAGGTGCATCCAGAGTTATGACTGTGGCTATTTAGAGGTTGCTTTAATTATCCAGAAAAACTCTTGTTGCATATTGCTTTTTCCATGATTATTTCTATTATGTCATCTCAATTGTAAATATATCTGAACAGGTTTATTCCTTATCATGCACATTTGGTTATGTAAGATACCAGTTATTTTACAATACATAAGAAAGTTGCTTTTAGCCCAAAACTGTAAAGACAATCAATTTGATATCCTTATTATTTCTCAACCGTTGAGTAAATCAATTGTACAGCTGTCTTTATCAGAAAATTAGTGCACTTTTCTTTTTGTTATTCGTGGTTTATCGTTATTATTACTAGTATTATTTAATGCTTGGTCATGGTTCAAGTCACAGCAAAAACAACCCCTTTATTGAAAAATAAAGGTAAGGATGCGTACCCCAAACCCTTGCTATTAGCGGGAGCCTTGAGCACTGTGTACGACTAGTATTATTTACTTTATTAATGGTCAAAACATTAAAGTGATAATGTTGATGGAAGGGCTGTTGTAAAACTTGTTCAACTTGACCTGAAGGTATTTTAGTGCTTCATGTTTCTCAGTGTGATGCGGTTGGCCTGGTTGCAGATATAATTCAAATTCCAGCTTTTCTTTGTCGTCAGGTTAGATCAGTGAACCTTATTTCCTTTTTCTTCTTGTAAGGTGCAATCTTTATGAGGAAGTTATGGATCAACAATAAATTTTTATAGCTGGAGATTGAACTAATAGTTTTGTGACCTAATGGAATGATAGACAGATCTCCTAGTTGCAGCAGCGCAGACTGGAAAAATCATTAACATTAAGAAAGGCCAATTTTGTGCACCTTCTGTAAGTGATTCTATTTTCCCCTTCACTAACATATGAAATCTTTAAGACATGATTACCCGGATTTAACAAGATGTCTGTTTGGGTTCCCTTTGTCATATTGATGATCCACTTTCTTTTCAGGTTTTGGCAAATTCTGCTGAAAAGGTTAGGCTGGCTGGAAATCAAAACGTTATGGTTTGTGAACGAGGAACCATGTTTGGTTACAGTAAGGCATCTAAATTCAATGTCTTCTCCTTCACGCCTGTGGATAGTAAATAGTTTTATTTGGTGGATATTTATCGGGTTAAAGGATTTAAAGCCATAACATATTGAAATGGGTCTGACTCTAAAAACAACAAAAATTAAGAGCGGAAGAAAGAAAGGGGGTGGGGGGTGTTATTTATCAGATTAGAGCTTTTCAAGCTTCTGCAGAATACTAGCACTGACTATCTGGTCGTACCCATCTAGAATTGAAATTTTGAATTTTGAAGCTGATAAATTTCAACTGAGAATCTTGTTTCTGGCCCTTTTTTTTAATACACTTTACAGGGTTGCCTCCTTTTCGACGCATTCTTGTTTTTAATAAATTTTTACATATCAAAAGAAAAAGGCAACTTTCAATTGAACTTCCATGAGTTTGATATTAAAGCCAAACTTTATAAGCCTTGCACTAAGCTGCCAAGCTGTCATAGAGTGTAAGTTGATGTATCGTTGATATCATTTTTCTTTCACTTTTTTTGATGTAGTACTTGTGCTCTCCTATACCAGATGATTTGATTGTTGATCCAAGAAACTTGGAATGGATGAGGGAAGCTAATTGCCCTATCGTAAGTATCTTAGTAATTATTGTTTCTTAAATTACGGTACTCTTCTTTAAATGAAATTGCACCCTGAGGGTAATATTGTCCTTTGCTGGTTACAGTTGCATCCTGTTTTTTGATGGGCTTAATGGTTTGACTGAAGTACTGTAATACAGGTAGCTGATGTCACGCATTCATTACAACAACCTGCTGGGAAAAAGGTGAATGATCATATGATTTATGGTAAATAATTAGACCATTGAATTAAGCAGTCTTTAATAGAAATATACTAGAATAAGCAAGACTCTTGATTCGAACCTCCATCAGTTGTGGAAGATAAAAACTCTACATAAACTTGACAAGGATGCAGCAAAAATCTAATTCGCTGTCTTAATTAATACTTGAAGCATCATTAACTGTTTTGAATTTTTAGAGTGATATGCAAATATGAGAATACCAGTGATTTGGTGGCATGCAGGCTTGGAAATAGATTTTATCATTTGAAAAAGTCTCTCCTTGCTGTAACTTTGGTTATCTTATAGTTCCATAAATCAAATTTATCTGTTGATAGTTCTTGGTGGGTTTTCTTTCCTTTTTAAGTGAGCAACATTCTGCTTTCTCAATAGTTGGAAGGTGGCGGTGTTGCCAGTGGAGGTCTTCGTGAATTAATTCCTTGCATTGCAAGGACAGCAGTTGCTGTTGGAGTTGATGGAATCTTTATGGAGGTATAGGATCAGAATCTTCTCTCCTTAACATTTGTTGTTTATCTATCTGATGCTCATAGTCTGCTTGAATTCCTGCAAGAGTAAAAAAAAGGGATGATATATGAGGTTCCCATTACAAGGATTTCTTGTCTAAGAGAGATTCAAATATTTAAGAATAAGAATTTTTTAGCTTCAGAAAAATTTCAAACTTTTGTTTCGAGTCAACAAATTAAGAAACTGGCCACAAACAGCCTTTTTATTTGTAAATAGAGGTTAGGGTGCGTACATCTGACCTTCCCTAGACAGCCTCGTTCACTGGGTATGGTCGTTTTTATTGTATATCTTTGTTGTGATTTTATCATAGTAATGCATAAAAGCCAAGCTTGAGATGCCATATCTTCTACTAAAACTGCTGATTATCTTGATAGTATCTTACATAGTAGTACTACTAAAGGTGTTTCTACTTACGCCGCAACGCATCTGATTTGAATATAAGATTTGCATGTTTGAGAATGTTCGTCTTCAAAACCTGGACTCATTGAGCTTCTATTCCTGAGTCTTTTTGTTATGCATAGTTATGCTGTTTTAGACTTCTAAGAGCATTTTTTTATGGGTCCTTTAGGTTCATGACGATCCTCTATGCGCTCCAGTTGATGGTCCAACACAGTGGGTAAGTTTCCTGACACAAGCAAGAAGCTGGTGGATTTTCTTGTTGTGGACTAACTGATTGTCCTGACTTCTATGTAAACAGCCACTACGCCATTTGGAGGAACTGCTAGAAGAGCTTGTGGCAATTTCTGTGAGTTATTCTTTCCCCTCTTTTTGGAATGAGTGGTTACTTGTCTGAGGAATACTTATACTAAGATGTTAGCATATTAACCATATTATGTGCGACACCAACACATGATTTTTGCTTCAGAACAAAAGTTGGACCCATTTTTTCTGAGTTGGGTTTGGTATTCTAATATGACCATATAAATGTCTCGATTATAGGAATCTTTATCTCTATTGCTGGACACTTGTTTAGACCAGTAAATTGTGGTGTTTGGTTATCAGCATTTAACATATGGAGGACAGGACTAAAGTGGCGTATAGAGTTTCCTAAAGCCATTTTTATGCATTGCTTCAGGATGCCTTATTTAACATAGGGAGGGCACCACTGAAGTGTAGTGTATAGTGTCCTGTAGCCATTTTTATGCATTGTTTCGAATGCCTTCAAGGAAAAAATCAAGTGGATCAAACAATAAACATGAAAGAAATTCTTTATGTCTCCCCTCCCTCCAATGCTATTGAAAAATCACTGTTCTTGACTAAAATTTGACTAGGAGCATCATGCTCGCCCAAAGTTGTACATATATTTCTGTCAGTCTTGATATTACAGTCTATGACTACATTGCGTTTCTGTTGCACTTCAAAGGCACATTTTCGGCCTGTTTAGTAATTAAAAAAAATAAAAATGGCATCTTTAAGTCAACTTGTAGATTTCCATTTCTATGTATGAACCTCTACGTGTTCCAATTTGAACTTAAATCTATCACATCAAAGATAATATCAACTTGCGTCATAAGCTCGTAGAGTCCAACTAATAATTCTTTACACCTGATATTAGACCTATTCAATAGTGGCTACTCTATCGTTTTTTGTCTAAAGAGTAAAATTCAGAAAATCACCTGAAGTATACACGCGTTCTCACTTAACCACCTAAACTTTAAAATGATGCATATGACCACCCAAAGTATTGAGGTGAAGTGAGACTGTTAATTTTTTAACAGTTCCATTAACTAGGACGTAAAATGACATTTGTACCCCTCGATTAAATAGCTGGTCCTTCTCTCTTGTGCACACTGATGGCCCCTCTCTCTCTCCTCTCCCTCTCTATACTTTTCCTAGATCTCTTTTTTATCTGATCTTTCAGATTCTTCTTTCTTCTCTATCAAATGTCTCAGATGTATGATAGATTTGATCTCCTTATGAGAAGAATCGAAGATTGATCGGCTCTAGTTATTAATCTAGTTTTCGTTTTGGGACTTTTGGTTGGAGTAAAAGAAAGTGAGGTTGAAGAAATGAGCAGCGCCATCTTTGTGGCCTCCATGGTAATTTTGGAAAGAGAGGGAGGAAGAACTAATTGGGTAAATAAGGTGAGGTACTGATGAATGAATCTGTTGAACTCAAACCTTATCTATCCTCCGTGATTGTCAACTTCATATAGAGCCTTCAGTATTCGATATGTATGCACATTAATATTTTTCATTTTGATTAAATTCATAAAGTCATGATTGTAATTATTTAAACATCTAGACTAATTCCAAAATAATTTGGCGTCGTAAACAATAATAAATATTCTGGGTTTATTATAAAGAATGATTGTAATTATGTAATTGTTGCCTGTTTATTTAGTCTAGGTTTCTCGGATTTAAAAATCTTGGCTATTATCTGAGAATCCTTGTGGCGTTGCTCTGTTTTCTTAATCTGCGTTCGTCAGATTTTGAAAATCTTGACTGGTGTCTGAGAACCCCTTTTTTTTTTGGCTCTATTTTCTTAATATGGGTGCTTTGTGTTATTGATTTGGGGTATTTGAGTGGAAAGCTTTGTTGCAAGAACATGGCTGAGGTCTATCCCAATTTCCTACATTGCATCTCAATTTAAATTGGTTCATTTAATAATGTGTCTTTTGAAATTGGTTCATTTATTTGATGTTGGTTTTTTTAGCTACTGGTCTGGTTTGCCTTTGGCATGTGGCAATGGTGAAGCTCAGATGAGAAGTTGCTGAAAGCTTGAGGATATACACAGCTTGTGTAATTAGTGTTTTAGGGGCATTAGAGTCATTTTGTGTATGAAATATTTCACTTTAGACTTCTTTCACGCGTGTTTCGTGAGTAACAGTCACGCACAGTTAGAATTAACGGAAAACTAACAGTCCCATTTCAGCTCAATACCTTGGGTGGTTATTTGCATCATTTTAAAGTTTAGGTGGTTAAATGAGAATACGGATATAATTCAGATGGTTTTTTTTTAATTTTACTTGTCTAAAAAATAAAGGGGCCAATTCTACGTTTATGTAATTCTTGGGAATTCCGATAGTGCTCTTGTACGTTTTCGGTTCATATATCTGGCTTAGAGGAAAAGATAGATAGTGACTGCCTGCTGGCCCCTTCCATTTTTGTTTTAAGTTGATGTTATTTACTGTTCCATTTCACCCAAAGAAAGAACATAGTTTTTTTTTTTCGATTCTAAGTAATAAATATTTAAAAATAATTGGTGACTTGCTGACGCCTCCCATTTGCATTTTAAGTTGATGCTCTTTATTTTTCCATTGCACCAAGAGGAAGAATTTTTAATAAATATTTTTTTTCTAATTTTTTCTTTTGATGTTCTTTCTTATTTATTTCTGCTGCTGCTTTTTTGAAGAGGGTCACCAAGGGTAAACAACAGTTCAAGATTGATCTCACTCCTTTTCGTGATTAAGCAGATTTTGAGGCCTTTCTCAACGGTAAGCAAGCTAAAACTATTGATGTATCTACTTTTCTCCCATCGATCAATGTATTTATGTGAGATATGATCACTTTAACTAAGAAATACCATAATGCTTGCTTCCTACAAATATTTTACTGTGACAAATGATATCCCATTTTTGTCGTTCAGAGAAATATTTGCTAGCCTGTGGTTCATCAATTCATCGCTCTTTGTTGCGGCACCGCATCTGGATATTGTGGCACCGGATGGAGTGCTTCGCTGCCGTTGAGAATTTGAAATAGTATTATGTATTATTATATCATTTAATTCAATTGATTAGTATAGTTTCACTGATTTTTTGCGAGCTTCTATGAATCTGTATCTGCGAAGATATGGTCTGCCCATAAAGGTCTCAAATGTTTGTGGTGTTATTTTTTCACCTTCATTTTGCAAGAGATTTGTCAACAAAATGATGCTACAATTTCATGGTGCAATTTGATTTTATCGGATTAAATGGTGCTAAAATTCCATTTAGTATCTTTTATCTCATAGGATTATTGGCATGAGAGAAATGAAAAACACTGAAAATAGAATCAAACGGTTTGGGTTCGATTTGGGATCACTACGCAAAAAGTTCAATTCGAGCTTGATTTGAAATATTAACGAGTAAGATACATTAAATATTGACTAATTACTTAGGTTTTATTAAATTATTATTATTATTTTTTATTAATATTTGATGTAATTTGTTTGAAAACTTTAAATTATTTAGACTCGATTCGTATTCGTGCTCAACTTGATAGATAAATGAGTCATAAACGAATTTTATTTTAAGTTTGATAAATTCTACGAATAGAATATGAACAAGTCATATTTGGTTTGATTCTACTTGTTTTCATCTTTAGAATTGAAATGAAAATATTGAGAAGTTAAAAAAATTTAAAAAAATTAAAAAATTAAAAAATTTAAAATTAAAAATCTAATTAAACTCTCAACCTATCTTCCAGTGACCTTCAACTTGCGAAGAAAGAGATTCAAGAGACTGGAGTGGCAGAGTTGCAGCTATTAAAGCTTTAGATAGGCTTCCTATTTGATGTAGCAACGGTGGAATTTGCTAAAAAAACTCCTTATTTTGCATCATTTTTTTAAACCCAAAAATAAAATTCAATTACTTCCTATAAGTATTGAAAAAACTGTTTCGTGTGAGTGATGCAAGGAACCATACTAATATTTCCATCCATTTCAAGTTTGATAGCCATTGATCAACAAAGATATACTTATGATTAGAGATGCACAAAACACCTGAGGACCGATGTCTTGACTGGAACTGACTTAGTCAAAGTCTTGAATAGTTAAAACCGGAATAGGTTTTCAAAAGACTAAAAAGGCTCTAAGTGCTCAACAGGTTATCATATTAAGAGAAAAACTAGTTTAGTCTAGGTCAGTTTTTGGTTCGATCTGGTTAAAAACAGACTGAGCCCAAATACGGATACCTTATTAATTAAAAAATATGAAGGGGCAACTACTGGTAATGACACTAAAATAAAAAGTTTTAAGTGAATCATATATTTTATTATTCAATACTCTAGTTATCATCAAGTTATGGGAAATTAACAAGCAACCATAGATGTATCCAACAGGAATCTAGGATTCTAGATACTACATTTGACTTTTCATAATTAAAATATTCCCATCTACTCAAATTGCATTGTACAATGTGTTATCCAAACTATATTTTAATAAATAAATACATTAAAGTTGCCTCTGAGCTCCTATTCATGCTTTTCATCTATTTTTCAAACATGAAAATCAACATTTCTTTGACACCCTCCACTAATCCAAGCAATAGAAGAACAAAACCCTAGTGTGTAGGAGGGAGGAGCAATCTGGAAAAACTCGATCCAAACAACGCAAATGAAGAACAAGAAAATGACAATTTCATAATGGAAACAAAGTGAAACGTAAACTTACACCACAACCTGTAACAGAAGGATTATGGTTATAACTACACATACGTATTCCCAAACCTGATCCATGTAAGCAAGCTACCACCAACACAAGAGGTTTCTTCAACCCCTTATCATCTTTGCTCAGTCTATGTACATCCATACGCCGCAAATAAATGTATCTATCATCCATAAATATATCTGATACAAAGGGGTGTAGCTACACTAATACGTGGAAACTGCAGCAGGCATTTTTATATGCAAAAAGAACATCCATCACTACGAGCAAGTAACCAAATAGTCTTGAGCAATCAAAGAACAATTTTGATTATCCAAAGTCTCCCAAACAGCCCGATATAACTTTAGCCACGACGATGGGCAGTTGTCAGCCGGACCCCACAAGAATGTGGGGTTAGGGCTTGCCGGAACATTAGCCACTAAATCCAACACTGAAACAGATGGTTTCAGCTTGTGTGGAAAATTGAATGCCAAATTGTCCACTTTATGTTCATAGATTTTACCACTTCGGTCCAATTTATATCGAGAAGTGCCCTGAAATTCACCCTTAGCCTCCCAGGGCACCCGGGGAACACCCTTTAAATTCCATCTGATCAAGATTACATTTTCTGAAGGCTGCCAAACCCTTAAAATCTCAAGTGAAATCTCCCTGAACAAAATTTTCCCATGAAATCTCAATGCCCAGAATATCAATTTGTAGTTCTCAATTCCAGTGAATTTGTTGAGAGGGTCTACCAATGTTATATCATCCCTGCCAACAATTGAACAAAAATCTGAATTTTATTTACACAGAAATGAAACCCTAATTCATACTCCCTCTATGCCAATAATTCAACAAAAATTCCAACTTTCTTTACTCAGAAAGGCAACCCAAATTTATAATCCTATACCAGAAAAAGAGTCCCTTTGCAAAATTTGCCAAACATATTAAAGCACATTTTCTTTTCATATTTATCCTTAAAATTTACTTCTTTTTTTTTTTTTTTTGGGATCATAGTGAGTATTTTAGCAACTAAGAAGCATGAACTGACAAAATAAGGAAATGGGTACCTGTAAATATCGTAATTGAGATCTTTGGTGAAGAGTAGAGGTACGTCTTCACGTAGGGTCCGCACAGCATAGCCAAGATTGACATAGAAATCGTCGTTCTTGTGCTTCTGGCCACCAGGGGGAGCCTGGTTAATCTGAGCCACACGATTTTCGGGGAAATCAAGATTGGTTAGAGGAGACGGAATGGGGTTTGTTTGTGATGAAGAGGCAAACAGAGATGTTTGGTGATGAATGATGGAATTGCAGGGTTTGTCTTTGGATTGAAGTTGAAGAAGAGCAGGAGGGAGATTGGGAAGAACAAAAGCCATTATTATTATCTTTCTACTTTTTCAGTTTGGATGACATGAGGGAGAGTATTTCTGTAGGTTGTGGTGGAGCTAGCAAAATTGGATTCTTTCAAATTGAGTGGTTTTAAAGAGGGCCATGACCCATACTTTTTTCTAAATTCAGAATGATGATAATTCTAGGTAATTTCCAAGTTTGAAGTTTTATCATCATGTTTTTTATATTATTTTTCACCAAATTTTCTTCCCTTCAATCTGTCATACAGTATATTCTGAGGAATTTATGTAATATGATTTTTTTTTAATTATATTCGTTTATATTATTTATGCTTTAAAATATAAGAATAGATTTAATTTGTATTTTATTATAAAATTAAAAAATAAAAATAAATTTTAGAATACACATTTACTTGAAATTCAATTATTTCTCTTATTTTTATATTATTTCTCTACAATATCTTTTTAAAATCACTCCAGCTTTATTAGATTATTTCTAGCTGTGAAATCTTTGTGTGCTTATGAAATTTTTTGTTTGCGATTATTCAACTTTGTTTTCCTCTTATAACTCTTATGAAATATCAAAAATGATTATAAATACGGAGACCCACTTAGATAATATCTGACATTATTTGATTTTTGACTCAAATGAATAAAATATTTTTAATATTAAATTTTTTTAATAAAATATTCTTAGATTGTAAAATAAAAAGAATATAAAAAATAAATAACTATTTTAACAATAAAAGAAATACTATTTCCAGAATAAATTCTCACTGTCTAATTCAAAATCTTGATGTGCAAAGAATTAGCCTCCTACATTTTGAAATTTATTTTGATAAGGATATTTGATACTTTACAACATTTTAATTCACTTGAATATAATGTTAATTATTATTTATGTAAGAAGAATCCTACAAAATATAAAACGTTCCCTGTGTCGAAGTGCCTTTAATTCACAAATACAAAATTGGAAATATTATTTCCAATTTAAGCTTAGTTTTCTTTCTATATTTTCACATGAGAAAATACTAAAGTCAATCATTTGATGTCGTTGCTCTTTAATTCTCTATTGAGGTCTATAAGGTAGAATGATTCAAATTGAATCAGCAATTGATTAATTAAATTAATATTTTCAATAAAATGACATTTTACGTATTTTATTTTATTTTATAAAACAATATTAATATGATGCGTGCTACAATATATTTTATATTTAAATATTATCATTGTTAGAGTCCGACCAAATCTTGAATCGGTTGAGACACTAATTTAACAAGTTGTGTCAAACTATTATTATTATTAAAAATTTATATTAATAAAAATAATGATATACAAAAATATCATATATAATCACACATTTTATCTAAAAATTTAATAATTCAATGTCTAATATCCAATAAAAATGTCACTCCCCCCATTTAATCTTATTTTTCTTATTTTGTTACTTTTTACACAATTTTTATTAATTTTGCACACTCAAAAAAGAGTTAAAATTCTAAATTTACCTTTCTTGAATATAATAAATGTGTGAATTTTTCGATCAATAAACGATATATAAAAATCAACATAATTTTTGTTTGGACTCGTTTCAAACTAGCAACTCTACCGCGCCTGCGCGGCCTCTGTATCGCCTACTCAAATTATGGACTCCATTTTAAAATTATCCAAAATGAATTTCTTAAATAACCTATTTCAATACCCCTTCACAGATGGTCCAAAGTTTCAAATAACCGAAACCCACTTACGTGAAAGTTTGCCTAGAAAATAAATTGCCACGTGTCAGTACTACCGAAAGGCCACTCCTAAGCTTTGACTTTATAAGATATTTATTTTGTTTTATTAAAATTATAATAATTTAATTTTTTAAAATATATATTTAATTATAAATTAATTATTTAAATTATTTTTAATAATATTATAATTTTAAATAATAAAATAATAATTAAAATAATATATTATAATTTAAAATAAAATAATAATAATTCAAATACTTCCTCCATCCAAAAAAACCAAAATTTGACTTATTATTTTATAAAACAAAACGATTAGTGAAAACTCATTTTTTTTTTTGACATATGAAATAGTAAACTACAATATTTAAATAATATATAAAATAATAGACTATAACATTATAATAAATAAAATAATAAATCATATTTAAAAAATTTTAAAAATTAAATAATTTACATTATTAAATTTTTTTAAAAAAAATAAATTATCTTAAAAATTAATATAAAGTTTTTTATAAATTAAATATAATAATATTATCAATTTATTTTTAAAGAGTAGGTAATAAATAAATTTTTTAATTCTAAAAAAAAATTAATTAACAAAATAAGCTATAGTATTTTATCTTTTTAATGTGCCTTGGGGAGTTGGGGCACTTCCACAAAATTAATCTCCCTCGGATTTAAATCAACTAGTACACCCTTTACAATTAAAAAATGCATTGGTTTGGTTTCTTCTAGAGTATTCAAGAAAAAGGTTTCATAACAAATTTTAAAATCTTTGCAATCGGAATGAGAGATGTGGGAACATCTGAATGCACAGTCACCCAAAGACGAGAGCTGTGCCAGAATATCAGTCCCCATTACTATTGGCAACGTACAGCACTGAATGCACCATTGACACAAGATGAGAGCGCGCGCGCATCAGCGACTCTAAATTGTTGCCTTCGTATATATATATATATATATATATATATATATAAACTTAACTGCAATACTACTCCTATAACCTAATTGAAATAATTTGATAAACAATTAAATGAGATTCGAATTCTAATAAATAAAGGAGGCTCAGAGAGTAATGATTATTGTGTGCATCAACAAGCTCGTGAGCTCTCAAAGTTTGATGGTATAATTTTCATCATCACTGCCTCCATTTTTATTTAAGTCAGAAAAAAAAGATTGAATTTTTAACCAAAAACAAAAGTCAAAGAGATAGTCTCAGTTTCTAGATGTGGTTACCAATCAACGGATAATCTAAAAGAGATCCTCAGATGGTACGGACAATTCATCATACATCACAGACCACAACCTCTCATCCATCGTTGATATAGAGAATACATACATATATATACAGAGAGGAGAGATTATATATACATATACAGAGATCAAGAAGAAAACAATTGCGATAGAATAGAACGAAGGGGAGCAACAGGTTTACGAATTCTTTAGGCGCAAGTGGGGGTTGAATTATATAGTCGAGGAGACGAAGCCACACCATGGGAACCCTAATTTCCTCGTGTTAATACCACAATGCCCTCGTTCCTCTTCACTTTCTTTCACTATAGTTTAGATTTTTTATTTTTTTTTTCTTTCTTTTTTGTAAATACTTTTTTCCCACCTAAAGTTTATGTAGATAGATATACTTATTGTTTTTACAATCATTTAAAATTTTTATATTAATAAAGTTTAAAAAATATTATCTTTCTTTCTAAAATTAGACGTAAAATTAAGAAAATGATCGTTCTTAAAAATAAATATTGATTACGGTTTTTACATAAAACAAAAATATTGTTAAAATGACTTTTTCCATTATTAATAGTATAATATTTAATAACTTAACTTAACTCAAATAATTTTTATATAATTTTAAAACTTATATTAAATAAATAATTATTTTTAATTTTAAATCAGACATACTTAGTAATAAATGCATAAAAACGAAAAACTCAATGCAATCAAACAGAGTACTTGTTACCGTGATGGGCCCATAGTTTACAAACATTTGCAAGCTACAGAAAAGGATTGCACGCATCTCTTAGCCAGCCCAGGACCAACACTCGTTTTCTAGATATAAATGATTCAGTTTTTATGAAAAGGTAAAAGATTAATTTTTTTGAGACAAGGTAAAAAGTTTGTTGATTAAATTGTTATTATAGCAATAAAAGTTCATATATTTTTTCTTGACTAAGCCATAACTTAATTACAACAAAAATCAATTTTATCTTTAACAAAAAATTCCTTACAACAAATGAGACTAATGATTGACAGAGTAATTATTATTGTGAGTGTTAAAAAGAGCCAAACTTGTAGAATTCAAGTTTGACTTGTTTGATTACACAAAATTTTAGCTGAATTTTTAAAAAAATTAAACTCAAATTTTGAACTTAAACAAATCCAAGTTTGAATCTTAAACAAACACTCGGCTTTTTTGACACCCCCGCTTATTTAGTCCACAAATCTTGGTCAATTAGAATATACCACATAAGGCCACGTGACAACCTTTGATACCACCTTTGTGTTGTCTACACGCTGGCAGTCTAGCTGTAAATCAAAATTCAAGTCTACCTACAGCAAGAACTAGGCTCGTATTAAGGAAGATTGGTCTCCGATCCACACCATTGCCAGTTCATACTATCAAACCTTAGCCTTGTGTTCTGGTCTGTGACTGAACTCGAAATCAATGTGAACAAAAGCTCGCTCGACTTCAGGAAGTTGCTCGAGCTTTTCTTGTAGCATTTCCCCAATATTGTGTGCTGTGCTAAGCAACATGACTTCTGGCAAAACAATGTCAACCTCCACGAAGTAATGAGAGCCAAAAGTGTAAGCTCTAACCGTGTCAATGTGTTTGATCTCTTCATGATGATTCCATATCAGATACGTCAGTTTCCCGAGGAAGTCTGGTGGAGCTGTTCTTCCGATTAATGACCACACATTTTCTATAACTGTCTTCGCCCATGTGTTAATTGTATATAATGCTATCTGCATTCAGAAAGTATCAAATAAGATTCTTTTTGAGCAAGAAAAAAAAAATTACAAATTAAACTCTTTTTTTGGAACAGATGGAGTAAATTGATAAGCCACCGAAGCAATCACCGAAGGTTACTTACAATTATAGCACCAGTGGGATCAATCCACCAGCGGAAATTGATGGCTAAGACAGCTGTTGCTAAACCGACTGAGTTAGTGATTACGTCAAAGAAATGATCTTGTGCATAGGCTCTGACAATTTCATTTTTGAATCTCCGGCAATAAATCATAAGCAGAAACTTCACCACGGTGACGAAAACCATAATGGCGATCATCCATTTTTCCTTGTCGTGATCCATGTCAGGACGAGACTGTGCCCAAATAAATAAAGAAACAAAGTCGGCAGTTAAAACATTAGAACCATCATTTAGTTCAACTTTAGTTTTTCTTCACGTGAAGGATCTTTAAATGTTCCAATACTTTAAAAGTAGACAGCAGTAAGAGTTGCATACCTTAGTGACGAGTTCCCGGACAGACTCTAGCAATATTTGTAACCCGAGAGTCGCCATCACAGAAGCAAAAACTATAATACCCTGCAAGCTTAAGCTTGATTAGTATGAATTATGAAAAGCAGCGAAAACATTTTAAGAACAATCACATGCAGAATGCTTAAAATTTGTCTTTAAACTTAATTCCTGACAGGCCTAAAGCCTTCTGCATAATTCAATTTTCTGCATGTTTTAATGACTTACCACTGGTTGCATCCTCTTCTTGCCAATAGGGTAATGATAATGATTTGGATGTCGCATGGCATAGGCAGTAAACCACAATATGAAACCAGAAAGGAGGTCCAACAGAGAGTCCAGGGTTGAGGCGATAACTGCCAGAGATCTGCTCTCAATAGAAGCAAAAACTTTTGCCACGAAAAGCAGCAAGTTAGCTATGTTTGACACTTGAATGGCCAATTTCTCACTCCTCGCCAGCTGCTTCATTTCATCCTGCAAAAGAGTTTGACATATTACGAAAAAAAAATCAAAAAAACTTGGTTATTAATTGTATTGTTTTGTAATTTCTCGCACTATTGGCCACTCATAAGTGGGTGGAAAAGTTGATAAGACTTTTAATTATACCCTAGTACTCCTTAATTTATCTACAGACTCAAACTTAGAAATTAACTCCCCTGGCTATGTTACCAGTTGGCAATATGGGTCATCAAAACTAGGTGGAATTAAGTAGCAAGCCTTGTTATATTATCAAGTCACTCATTGGTTTACAGATAGTTCCAAACATAGAAATAGCTTCCTCTTTCTATGTTTTCGGTAAGTACTTGAACCAGTAACACCAGCGACTACCTTAACTCCATTTTGAAAATCACAAGAGGCCTCGATACAATAGTCAAAGTAGAAGCCTCGTTTCAGCAGCCCACCTCTTTTTTTTTCTTTTTTTTTTTAATTTTTTTTTCCCAAGTAAGGTCGTAGTAGCCCACCTCGTCAAAGTGAATTAATTCTGATTTTGAAAATTTCCATACTAAAAAATAAGTAAAATGATCCATGTCACATCACACCTAACCCTAGAATAAGAACAGAAACAGCAACAACAAAATACGAACAACAAAGATAGAAGTTGAGCCAGCAACATGATTCAATAGCTAACCTCAGTTAGACTTTCGGGCAAACAACCTATCTCATTAATCGTTTCCATCTCAGTGTACCCCTCAAGAAGCCTCTCCTGCTTTTTGTAATATTCTGCAACCTTTCCTTGTTTCCCTAGGAAAACATGAAAAATAATACCAAAAGAAATGTACAATGACCAGAAGCACGGAGAAAAGATTACAATACAGACCATAAACTCTTCATGGGAATTTATTTACTAAATCTGCGGAAAATGGACAATACAAATTCCTGAATGAATTTGTGCAATTATCTTGTGTTCAAATTTAGTTAGTGGTAGCAGCTGCATCAAAATGGGAGCACTCAATGAGCATTTTATTATGATGGGTAAGTCTGGCCACAAATATAGGATTAAAATAGCAACCTTGAGGACCTCAGCCATTTCTCCCACCCCTTTGGTTCAGGAATACTCGTTGAGCATTACAAGAAGCCACCTTTTGTAGCCACAAAGTTTAAAATACAAACACTATGGTCATGAAACATCGTATTATCCAATTTCAATACAGATTTTGCACTATAAGCATCCAAAATACTTCACTTGGAGTGAAACGACCAAGTTTCTAGACTTAGTTGTTCACAATTTAAAAGAAAAAAATAAAAATAGTTAAGCATGAATAAGAAACAGGACACGAAATTCCGAAGAAATTGCAACATTCTGTATTATGGCCATATTTTTACCATCTCTATTCTCTGGATTCACAAAATCTTAAAAATTGACCACCACTTAAAACTTCAGGTTTATCAAATTCACACCCAGGCCTAGCCAATGCTTACCTTTCGTATAGGACAATGGTACTTTTCTTTTTCGTTTTTTTCCGATTATATTGGACTTTAGGACTACCTTCCTTGCTTTAGTGGTAAAAAAAAAATGACATTCTTTCACATATATACCATAATTACGTAAAAACCCACCAGTCCCTTTTGCTATCAATAGATTAAAGCACCTATATAAGTCGTGTACGTGAACGTGATGCACCATTTGAAGAAGAACCAATTGCAGAGGAGGAATTAAATGATTTGATAACATTGGACCAGCTAAGAAAGTCCAGAAGTGTCACTAAAGAACCCACGTGGATTAGGGACTATGTCCGGGGAAAAAAGGGAAAGTCTGGGAAGAATTAGTTTCTTGTTGGCTACGTAGAAAATAATCCGACGGTTCACAATAACTAGGTATGAATGTGAGTTGTAAGGCTAAGATCAACCCACACCTAGAGTAGAGAATCGTCCTTTATATTGATGCTGCTGTAATCAATTGGGAAAGGAAGGAAATTACAAATCCACTTTTATTGCCTAACATTGTAAGATCACAACTTTTTATAAAGTTTCAATATGTTATTGCCTAACATCGTAAGATCACAACTTTTTATAAAGTTTCAATAAGTGATGCCTAATATCCCACAGACGGTTAAACACGAGATGTGGATGACGGGGCCTGTTTGTAATTTATTTTTAAAAGTTAATTATTTTAAAAGTTAATTATTTTTATTAATTTTAAAAAAATTATAAATTAAATATAACTTATACTGTCAACTTTATTTGAAAACATTGTATTTTTTTTGACTTATAGATTATTTTAATTATAAAATAAATTTTAAACTGTTTTGAAATAAGACGTGAGAAACACATTTATCTTTGTCATTTTAAACTAGATAATCTGAAATTAAACTCTTTCATAAAATAATTTTTATTTAAAAATATTTAACTCATTTTGTGGAACATATGGACGGATCAATGGTAGACATAAATCAAATTAAATAAAAAATCAAAAGTTCGTAAAGAATTATATGAATAACAATTAACAACCAGATGTATAGGAAAAACCAAGATGAACATATACACGATAAAGATGGAGTCGAAAATATAGTATTATAGTAAATTGAAATTGAGTGGGAATTAAAAATATAATTTACTTGGAGGGCGGATGAGGCGTCGGAAACTGAAAGGCTGCGCTGCAAATTGACGTTCAGGCAAACGGAATTCGTTTATGTCTAGTCTCCATGAGGAATGGTCGCCGCCGGCCGGTGCCGGAGGGAGTAATTCCGTCCCGAAATCTACCTCCTTCCCACCGCTACCACTCTCCATTTTTTTCTGAATATCTCACTGGTAGTTTTCATTTAAGAAGAAGATGCCTTCTGATAAAGATTTGAGTTTGTGATATGTCAAAACTAACTTCCGTTAACGTACAGGCATGTATTACGGGGAAAGGATATGGACTTTAGAATATGGACACGTGGCACATACACTACATTGTTGTGTGATTCGAGAGGGACCGATATCGACTTCTCAAGTTGTGTCACCAAGTTTTCTTCATTTTATTTTGGTGCGCACGCGTACAAGAGTCGCATTGGGCTTATTTGGTACAGTTTTTTAAATTATAATTTTTAATTTAAATTTAATTTTAAATTTTTATTAAAATTAAATTTAAATTATAAAGTTAATTTTTTGAATTTAAATTTAATATCTCACAAATTATCAAATATGATATTTTATTATATTTGAATGTCATAATCTCTCAACATTATTATCAAACGTGCACATTTTAAAGAAAATATTCTATAAAGCGGGTGTTATTATGTTATTAAATTAATAAAATATTATAATATTTATATTTATTAAAAACAAAAAAAAAATTATAATTATTTTATTCTTCTTTAAATTTATGTAAAATATGTTATATTATATTATTTTAACGACGTGATACACATGTTGTATTAAATATATATTTTCTATTTTTTTCATTTATCATATGGTAAATTTTAAAAAAAGTCATGTTGTATCATTCGATCGTAATTTAAATTAAGTTGTTTTTAATTATTTATTTATAAAATAATAAACAAAATTTATAGTAAATATTTAATTTGACATTATATTTGGAGTTGAATCTCATTCAAGAATTATTTTTGATTCAATTTTTAAAAATTACTAGAAAACACAAATTCCGTATAAAATACTAAATCTGGCTCAGTTATTAATAAAATAAATAAATTTTTGTTATTTCTTAAATATTTTTTTTAATTCAAAATTGTAATACTATAACATATGTATCTTTTCCTGCTCCGGTCATAAAATACATTTATTAATTTATATTAAACGATATTCTAATTGAAATAATCGCCTTTGGTGGATACCTCGTTCTCGTAAAAGGAAACCACTATCCAAGTCCAAAGCTGTATTTCTTGTTTCTTTTTCAACCGGTGGCTTTTTGTCTATCAAACCGCACACTTTAATAAAAATATCTCATTTGCAATAAAAAATTTCTTTATTTTCAAAAAATTATGTTCGTTAAAATAAATATAAATTTAAAAATTTCAATCTATATATTCAATTTAATTTTAAAAAATAATTTAATTTAAATTCTAAATTAAATTTAATAAACTTTATCGAACAAACCTTAATGCTTAAGAGACCCTCACAATATCCTTTCCATGTATTGATAGTGACTTGTTATCTCTTTTTTCAAAACGAATATCCTTTCGAATTGTTTATTCCTCCAAGGGAAAAATAGACACCAAACATGTGACGTGGTTAGTGCTTCAAATTAGAATGCCTATCCAAGTGATTGATGAGTCTCACTCACTAAAAGAGCTGGCTTAGTTATAATTTTGGGTTTTTACCCTAAATTATTCACGCTTCTAAAATTAAAATTTTAAAATTTTAATTTTAATAAATTGAATCTTGAATAAGTATATCGATAAAAATTAAACTTTTTGATGCCAGAAAATTTTAAAATATACTGAAAAAATGCACGCGCCTCACATATGACATGTTCGTCATTTAAGGTTAGAATTCTAAATTTATAATAGTTCAGGGTCAAAATTATAAATTCATAATAATTTATGATCAAAATTATAAATATTACCAATTCGTATTTTGAAGTTCCAAATTTTGCTTTATTTTTCCAAATATGTATATGAGGTTGATTTATTAATAGATTTAATTATTGTTTTTACTAATTAGATGTGGTCTAGCTAATTTTTCTTATCGTTCAATACTTAATATTTTATGTTTATGTGTTTCATACATATGTTTATGTTTTTATTACCAATACTTAATTTTTTTTATTTGTTTTGCTATATATGTATTGTATATTTATTGTTCATTAACTTAATCTAAACACCAATGGAATGATTTAAAAATTTAACATAATAATTTTTAATCTCTAATAATTATAAAAATAATGAGTAACAAATATGCATGGGTAATTTTTTATAGTTACTTTATTTTTTATTATAATATTAATATAATTTATAAATTTTATTTTTTATTATTTTTATTTTTGGATGTTTTTCTACATAGATTGATTAATATTTGAGATTAATACACATTTGGGGTTTAAATCGAACCTTTTTTTGGGGTTTAAGTTTTAAATTTTGCTGTATTGCCAAAAAAGTCCCTTCTCCGGCAAAAACTTAATTTTCCAATTGCTCTAATATTTAATTTCTATAAAATCATGATATTGATATTTGATTTATCAAATTAAAATTTTGAGACTTTAGGTCTAAAAGTATGAATAATTTGGGGTTAAAAATAAAACTAAACCAAAATTTTTTGTTAAACTGCACCAAAAAAAAATAAAATAATCGTACGCAATGCATGAAATGGTTTGCGTGTGAAAATCACACTATTTAGATCTCTCATGAGAGAGGGGATTGGAAAGTTGATATGCATACGTCTATAATAATAAAAACAAAAACAAAAACATCTCCCACTTTCGGAGAAAGTTCATCGGAAATTGCATATTATATATATATATATATATATAT
>JAUMHB010026656.1:0-13761 GCA_032359685.1 Pittosporum tobira
AATAGCTACATGCATGTTTACTAACTAATGTGTTCTTTAATCTATCTATCAAGATGCAGACCACCGACTCTGTCTCAAAGGCCAAAATGGGTATTATTTCCAACTCTTTATCTTTTGGTATTTATGCATGTATATAGGAGAATGATCCATAGCTAGCCACGATTGGTTGACATCCAACAAATTTATACTAGCCATTTGTTGTTTTAAACTTTGGACGTACGACTAGTGATCACAAACATCAGTTAAAAACTGCAGATATTGAAAGCCAACAAATTGTGGCTTTGGATCACAACGAACTGCATATGTTCTTGAATTCTAAATCATTAAATATTTGTAGATTGTGGGGGAGCTTGTGCTGCAAGGTGCATATTATCGTCGAGGCCAAGGCTGTGCAAGAGGGCATGTGGAACATGCTGCGCCAGGTGCAGCTGCGTCCCTCGGGCACTTCTGAAAACCTGGACTCCTGCCCTTGCTATGCCAATATGACCACCCACAACAATAGACGCAAATGCCCCTAGAAACTTTAATTAATTTCTTAATTGCCTCATTCTCGAGTGCAAATGTTTTGTGTCTTCTTGAGTACTCCATTTCTCTTCAGTTGGAAATTTGTTATTCCATGTTTGTTCGTGATGAATGTGTAGTGAAGACTGATTATGGAAATTTCAATAAATATATAAATGACAGTTCTTTCTATGTAATTAAATTTTCATCTATTTTTTAGATATTAACTAAGAATAGAAATCTATTTATAAAACTGTAATGTCAGTTAATTAAATAAATGACATTTTCTCTTTTTGTTTAATATTAGAATCAGTGAAAGATTAATAAGTATGGCTATACTAAAGGTGATAGTTGTTAATATATAATTTGAATAACAATGACACTATATATAATAACATATTAGTAGGTTGAGGCATGTAATCGCTAGTTTCAAAATAATATTCGCTCCCACCACGTTGTAATAGGAATATATGCGATTTGCTTCCATGATACAACAAGTTCACCGATGTGTTTATAATTTGTCGCTTTGCACTAATGGAGAATTACCCCCGAACACTTTGATCTATTTAAGTACTGGAGTAGAAAATTATTTGAGTGAGGGAGGAGAGAAATAAAACTCAAAATATTGCTTTTGAATATTGGTGTATTTTGAATGATAAATTGTTGATCTATTTATAGGATTATATGCATCTATTTGAATAGACATCTTTATTGAAACAATATAACTCTTCATCTTAATACACCATGAAAAGTCACACATCTTCATCTCATTTCTATAATGAAAAGATATGTCAATTCACCAATATATTTCTAACCATCATAACTTATTATACAAAAAACTTTGAACAAAAACAACATTTAGATTTTACAAATACATAATATATATATATATAATTTTACAAAATTATAATATTATTTAATAATATAACAATAGCCAAGTGGTAAAATCTCTCTCTTTATTTTTCGAATTCGAGAGTTTGAGTCTATTTCTCCCTCTCTTTGTTGGATTAAAAGAAAACAAAAAAAAAGCTGAAGAAGTTTAATCAGATATGTAATTCACTATTACATTAATAGCATCACACTAATCTAATGTTGAACCAAAATTTTAGATTTATGAGAATTCTATTCGCAAACACACATGCTCGAATTCAAAAGTTGCAACAATTCACAATTTGAACAATAAATTGACACTAAAATGTGCCAATACTAATTATAGAACAAGATGAAATAATAGCAATAAAAACAACTCTCCATTAATAGCATGATATACAATGATATTGATGCACTGCCTTAATTGGCCCTCAGAAGTTGCCTCGGCAATTTGCCCCACATCCTAATACCGTTTGACCCATAAGAGAGGAGAAACAAACAAAAAAAAATAATATTAAATACTTGATGTACTGAACAAAAGGTCAGTAAACCATCAATACTCCTTAAACCATAATATCCATATATAATATTCAGTCCAAAACTCGCTGCGAGCGATAACTTAGTATTTATTGGAAGAATATTAATAAGTTAGTTAATTTTTAAATAATTATTTAAAAACATTAAATATGATACGATTAACTCTCAAGTAATTGTCTTAAGCGTTAGACACTCCATTCACCAAATAAATCCGTTTAATAAATTATAAAATGCTGATATTAAATGGTGATTTAACCAATTAATAAAACAATTAGGTACAATTTTTAAGATTCTTCTTTTAAATTTACAATATTAAATCAAGAACCTTTAAAATTGCACCTATTTGTAGCCATTCCTCTTCAAACAAACTTTCACCAACTCTATCACCACCTCATCCATGTCTCCATCTCCTTTCTTCCTTATGTTATCCCTTAATTCCACTGCCTGCTCCCTAACAGCTTCTCCATTCTTCTGGAACACCACCTGATCGATGACGGCCGCAATCGTCTCCCTTTCAAGGGCCCCATTTTTGGCTCTCAAAACCTCAACCCCGACCCCCACCTCCTCCACAAGCCTAGCATTAACGGGTTGGTCCAAATGCATGGGCATGGCTATAATTGGAACACCAAAGTACATGCTCTCGATCACAGAGTTCCATCCACAGTGACTAACAAACCCACCAATGCTCGGATGACCCAAAATCTTAGCCTGTGGAGCCCACGTTTCGACAACCATCCCTCTATCCCCTACCTTCTCATGAAACCCTTGTGGTAGTGCATCTTTAAGACTAATTTTCTCACCCACGGGAAACCTCAGGACCCATATGAAATTAACATTACTCAAAAGTAACCCATGGGCGATCTCTTGAAAATCCGACCTGCATAAAAAATATTCACTGCCAAAAGAAACAAATATTGTGGAACACTTTTCCTTCTTGTTAAGGAAATGGATAGTATCCGAATCCTCACCTTCATGGGCTGGAGGATCCGAAACCAAAGGACCAACATGCACTATCTTTTTACCCGACAAAAGAGAAAGATAGTCGCTATATGTTTCATCCATCTCCTTAATACCCTTGACCAAGACAATTTTGGTTGATTTTTCAAGGCTCTTAATAACTACACCATTTTCAGCAACATTTTCATAATCGCGATAATGGATCTTCGAGAAGGGAAACTCAATACCTGGATATTTGACGGCATGGGTCATGAATGACGTCATGGTTACACTCGTAGCAATGAACTGGACCGCCGGAATGTTCTGCATGGCTGCAACCTCCGCTGGCCATGGACGAAGAAAATCATATATCACCAAGTCGGGTTTTAAGGTTTTGAGTATTTTGGAAAAATTTGACTTTGACTTGTCATAAGCCTTTTTGAGAGTGTCCATGAGATGTGGCGGAAGGCCATTGGTCGTGTGATATTGACTAGGTAGACCTGCCAAGGGCGGGAGATTGAGTTCTACAAGTTTGATTGAATTTTTTTCTCCAATTTTTTTCTTGATAGAAGTCAGATTTGCGGGGGTGGAACATAAATAGATTTTGAAATTTCGTTTCGCGAGCTGTTTGGCTAGCTCTAAAAATGGTGATATGTGACCATGAGCGAGCCACGGAAACATTAAAATTCTAAGGCTGCGATTGGAATCCATGGAAGGAATTTTGTAAGCTTAAGTTTTTTTTTTCTATGGTTATGGGGGCTTTTGGTATGAAAAAGAGTGTGCAGAAACTAAGGAGGTCGACGGTCTACTTATACAAAGTTGCATGGTTTTGAATGGAAGGTTTTATCCAAAATGGCAAGGGGTTTCAGAAAGGAAAGTATTTTTAGAAGATATATATTTCGCTGAATATCAACGTTTTAATTTGAGCAAGATTGCAGAAATATTTTAGAATAACTATGATTGTGTGAAATCTGCTACCCGGAGAGATAGACGTTTTTACCCTTACCAAAATAAAATTTGAAGAAACCATGTAAGTTGCAAAAGAAAAACTTGGATGAGAATTTGTAGTGATTTCTCAATAATTTCGTTTAATAGTTTGATTAAATTACATACAGTATCAATTATAATAGTTGATAACGTGTCCCATAAGTATTAGTACACAAGAATAATAATTTTCCGTTTTGATAATATATTTGAAAAAAGGTTTAATTTATATTAAGTTCATTTTGTAGCTTGAACTGCATTAAACCGTAATTTTTTTCTATTCTCGATTATCCGCACAGTGCAAACCTTATTTTTTTGGGTGAGTTTTCGGAACCCTCCTTTAAAAAATCATTATCCCGATTCCTCCTGGAATTAATGAAAATAAATTGAAAATGGTAGGCACCAAAAAGGAAGAAAAAAAGAAAAGAAAAAAGGAGATCCTATAGTATCGTATCGACTTGGATTGAAAAATAACTGGAGATTAATTGTATGCGATTCCGTTGGTGTATTTTATGTCTATTAGAAGCCTTAGATAAGCTTCTCTAAGGTCATTTAACAAAATTACGTAATTTTTGTTTATTGATTTTATTTTTCTATATTAGCTTTCTTTTCTCTTTGTTGAGATTACAAGCCACTTTTTTCTTCAGAATTCTTCTACATCTCTACAGAAAATCCTTAAAGTATGTGGTCAATTTTGAGGAGAATTAAACTGAAATCAATTTCAAAATCCTACAAATAAAAGGGCAACCTAAATGAGAGAATGAGGGGAAATCTAAAAAAAATGGGTTTTCAAAACACTAGACCGGAAAGATTAACTCTAACAGGAAAAGAGCAATCCACTGTCGGAATTTAAATAACCACTTTGAGGAATTTGAAAGTAGCTTGAAGGTCACAATATAAGACATGAAATTTAGAGAAAGAAGAAGGAATGATTACGTTTGTTTAACGTAGAGAAAATAGTACGTTATTCGAAATTGTGATTTAAATGAAAGAAAAAATAATAAAACAAATTAATTAATGTAGTAGGGCTCAAAATTACGTAGTTTTAATAAATGTCTTTAGATAATATTCTCTAAGACTGTCTTAGAAAAAAATTACGTAGTTTTAATAAATGTCTTTAGATAATATTCTCTAAGACTGTCTTAGAAAAGATATTCCATATATATATAATGGGTGTATTTGTTAATGGGATGCATGCAATAATAGTATTGGACATTAAATATTATTGCTAATAAATTAACAAAAAATAATGACTAATTAATTTATTTTTTTTAACTATTCTTTCACATTGTTGTTTTTGTTGTGATGGTGATAGTTTGTTTCAAAATTTCAACCGATTCCAATAAATTTTTGACTAGTGTTAAGCAATTTTTTATCATTTAGGTTGGTTGGGCGTCTAATTAAGTCCAATCAATAGTTGTCTACGTCGAGTTAACCCCCCAAATAGAATCATTAAAGCATTAAGGTCTCATTCTCGTTTAAATCTGCCTATTAATTTTTAGAACGTTACTGTTTTTGATTGAATTGAGATTTATACAAGTTTGAGACTCTTTCTGTAAATATCCTTTTTGAATAATTGCACTTTTCTTTTTGTTGGTACATTTAGATTGATAATTAGTCTTATGACCAATAGACTTCAATATTAACTGAGCTCTATAATGGAGCTTTAGTTGATTATCTTTGTTAATTTGATCATATGAACAACACATAGTTATGCATAAATTAGTTAAGGAGACAAGGGCCCGTCACATCATCGTTTTAGCTTAGGAAATCACAACTCCCAACTGTTACAATCATCAAGTACTGAGCTAATTTGTTGGTTTGATATTTGAGTAAACTTCAATCCAAATTAAAGAAGCTTCAAAAATCACATGACACGTGCTATGGTATCATCGATCTCTACGCTCGAGGACATCAGTTTTCCTCCGGTTCATTCTTAAAGCCAAAAAATGAATTAAACTTGAGAAAAATGAATAACCTTAATCAGCATTCTATTACAAAAATACACAAAAGGGCAACAATCAACACTTTAAAAAATTAACAGCATATCGATTCTTCATCGATGAAAGAAAAAAAATTAAAAAGATTAATAAAAGAACTCTCTATTAATAGTCATAATATATAATTATTAGAATTTATATAAAAATATAAACAACAAACATAATATAAGAGGAAACTATATATTAAACAATATAAGAATAAAAATATATTAATATGACTTCAATATTATGGAGTACATATTATGGTTTATAGAAACATACTTAACTTGATGGTCAAGTTTATTTATGAGCCAAATAACCTTCTCTTATTCTAAGATGGAAATTAATTAATTATAATATCACAAATACTATAAATATTATAATATAATATTAATTATATAAATATAATTAATATTATATTTTCTAACAATAATGATACTGACTTGCATTGCCTTGGCTCTCAAAAGTTGCCTCGGCATATTTCTGCTCCTTCCGAACATTACTTGACCTAAAAGAGAGATACATAAGCATGAAAAATAAAAGTACTAATGTCAACTACTTGACTTGATGTACTGAATAAAAAGGTCAGCAAACCATCAGTACCTCCTAGAGATGACTGCTTCCTTAAACCATAAAATTAAGTGGTACCTCCTAGAGTTAACTACTAAATTAAAGCAAAAACTTCAAATATTGAACCCATTTGTAACCGAAATTCTTCTCCGAACAGACCTTGACCAACTCCTTCACTACCTCATCTATGTCTTCATCTCCTTTCTCCTTTATGTCATCACTCAGCTCCTTTGCCTTTTTCCTCACGGCGTCTCCGGTCTCCTCCATAACCACCTGATCAATCACGGCCGCGATTGTCTCCCGTTCGAGCCTCCCATTTTCGTCCCTTAAAACCTCAACCCCGGACCCCACCTCTCCAAGCAATCTAGCGTTGACAGGCTGGTCCAAGTGCATGGGCATGGCAATAATCGGGACACCAAAGCTCATGCTCTCGATCACAGAGTTCCATCCACAATGACTGACAAATCCTCCAATGCTCGAGTGTCCCAAAATCTTAGCCTGTGGGGCCCATCCCGGGACGACCATTCCTCTATCTCCAACTTTCTCAAGAAACCCTTCGGGCAACTCGTCTTCAACCCTAATATTTTTACCAACAGGAAATCTAACCACCCATATGAAATTAACATTACTCAAAAGTAACCCGTGAGCCATTTCATTAAAGTCCTCTTTGGACAGAAAATACTCGCTCCCAAAAGAAACAAATATTGTCGAACACTTATTTTTCTTGTTTAGCCACTCGATGGTCTTGGAATCCGAACCGTCTACGATAGGATCCGGATCCGAAACCAAAGGACCAACATGCACAACCTTTTTACCCGACAATGAGGAAAGATAATTAGTGTACTTTCCTTCCATCTCCTTTAGCCCCTTGACGAGAACCATTTTCTTAGATTTTTCAAGGCTTTTGATAACCACACGATTTTCAACCGAGTCTCTTAACTCGGATTCATGATTACTTTCGTAATCATGAAAATGAATGGTCTTAAAGGGAAACTCAATACCTGGCCTCTTCACAGCATGAATCATGAACGAAGTCATGGTGACACTCGTGGCGATGAACTGGACCGCGGGAATATTCTGGGAGGCAGCAGCCTCCGCGGGCCATGGCCGGAGAAAATCGTATATCACTAAATCTGGCTTTAGGGATCGGAGGATATTGGAAAACCTGGGTCTGGCCATGTCATAGGCCTTTTTGAGAGTATCCATCAAATGGGGTGGCAGGCCATTGGTCGTGTGATAGTGAGGAGGAAGGTTTGGCAAATTTGGAAGCTGGAGTTCAACAAGTCGGATTGATAACTTCCCGCCTACTTTTTTCTTGATAGAACTTAGATTGGCGGAAGTGGAACACAAAAAGACATTGAAGTTACGTTCAGCGAGCTGTTTTGCTAGTTCTACAAAGGGAGATATGTGACCATGGGCGAGCCATGGAAACATCAATATACTGAGGCTGTTATTACTGGTATCCATGAAAAAGAGGTTCTTAAAATAGGGTTTCTCTGGTTCTTGAGGCTATGTGATGGGAAGGAAGTGTGTGAACTTCTGTTGAGGCCATTGGTATATTTATAGAAAATTGCAAGGGAGGTTTTTCTTCTAAATGGTAACAACAATGTGAAAGGAAAAAAAGAATTTTATTTTTATTTTTTTATATGTCTTCATTGAGTTAAAAGGTTTAATTTAAGAAAGATTTCAGAATAATATCGATCGAGTGATTCTGTAAATTAGAGGGACATTTCGGAGAAACTTCCGGTTGGGTATTCTGTTAATTAATTTGGCCTTTCATCGTAATATCTTTTCCGGGGAAAGATATTTAGTATCCTTTGCAAATTAAACAAAATTAGTGTTTATGTCCCTCGCATTGAGAATTTTTATATACTACTACAAAAAAAATGTGTGTCGACGTTTTGCATGGCTCACACTGTTTGATTTTTGAAAATATACTAGATGATTATATAATTTCCTTCTTGAAAATTAGAGGTGAAAACGAGTCGAATAAAATCGATTATAATTTGCTCAGATTCTACTCGTATAATTTATCTTTATGTAAGACTAATTTAACTATCGAGCTGAACACGAATACGAATCAAGTCCGAGTAATTTGAAGTTTTAAGTTTTCAAACGAATTATATTGAATATCAATATTAAAAATAATTTAATAAGGTTAGAGTAATTAATTGAACTTTAAAATATGCTTTTATTCTACTCGTTAATATTTCGAATCGAACTCGAATTGAATTTTTAATCAAGTGATCCCAAATCGAGCCCGAACTATTTGGTTCTATTTTCAGCCTTATTGAAATTTTTTTTGAATATATATAAGTTAAATTATATGATAGGAGTTGGGATTCAGTTATATATATATATATATATATATATATATATATATATATAATTGGCACATTTTTATTGTGATGCATATATAAATCTTTTTCAAAATGTTACTATTTTTTCATTATATTCCCTCCGTCCAAAATATGATGAGTAAAATGTGAAAAGTACGTAAATTAAGAAAATTAACTTTTTAGGAGACAATATATTTTTTTGACAAAATTGTCTTTGCAAGTGTATTTTATAATAATAGAGAGAGAGAAATAGAGTTTTGACGATAAAAAAGTAATTACAAACTAAAAATGATTGATTAAATTATTCTTTTTAAAAAAATAAAAATAATACATGAATTATTCTTTTTTTTACGGAGAAAGTACATAAGTTCTCATATTTGGAGATACGCGTGTGTATTGATTCCGCACCAAGAAAATATCATATCCTCGTCGTATCTGCGCCAAATATTGGATTAACAATTTATATAGGGAAAGCTGAAATTATGTTCAAAATGTTGCGACTAATTAAATCGTTAGTTAATCTCAGTAAGTTCTCTCCTCAAAGGTCGAACCTTAGATTTTAATTTTCTTAATTATTTTTTAAAAGACCAAAATTGTAAAAATTAGGCATGAATTTAAGAATAAATTAAGATGAATATAGTTTCAAAACGCTGTAACAAAGTGATATATATATATATATATATATATATATATATATATATATATGTTGTCTTAATTTCAGTTATAATTGTTTTAGACTCATGAAGACTCGATCAATTTTTAGTTAACTCGTTTGTTTTAACTTTTAACTATCAATTATAAGGATTTAGACAAAAGCATAAAGGTTACTTAATTACTCTACCTTTATTTCACTTACATTATAATTAAGAAAGAAAATGATTTAGCTTTTTTTTTTATCCTCGTTGATACTTGTCAACTTTAATAGTGGAATATACGTTTTAATTATTAGGATTTATTCTCATCGATTCTGTTAATCCACCGTATATTCCTTGATTGTTAACCGTTTTAAACTTTTGTGAGTTTAGATATTGCTAATTATACCACTTAAAAAAAAGAGAGAGAGAAGATGTTGCTTGTTATTCTCTCCAAATAAATCATAATTCTGTTGATTTCGGTACTAATTAAAAAACCAAAAAGGCCAAAAAAAAAATAAAGTATCATATCCAAATCATCTTAAAATTACAGATGGTGAATTATGCAGCATTAATTAAAGAGCATTAATTAATATATTGGTAGAATAATATAGTACTATTAAGGATCGATCTCTAAAGATTTGCCGAATTTCGGAGTTCGAAACTTCCCATATGTACGTAAAGGGAAATGCATCTTCAAAAAAAGAAAAAAGAAAAAGGGATATACATTAATTCATTCAATTGAGTGGTTAATTAAGCCTTTGATTAATTCCTTAATTAATTCAGCTCCACCGATTCATTAAAGAGACACTATTTTTATTTTGCAATTCCATCTTTATTTGATAATTAATTAATTGTTTGATAATTGAGTTCATGATGAAGCTATCCATTTTCTCTACTTCTCGATATCGGTTAAGTTCAAAAATCCATATGCCATTTGTAGTTCGTTGATTTATGTATTTGTCATAAATTAGTCAAACTGTATTTTCTTTTTTTTTTTTTATATAAAAAAAAATTAGTGAGAAACATAATTAATGGATATATACAATAAGAGAAATGGTGAAAATTAAATATTCACTAAACATGTGAAAATATGTAAAACGATAATTGAGAATACAAATAAACTTTAAATAAAATTAAAATATAAAATTATACTATACATTGTGCGTGTGTATACACACACACACGCAGAGAGATCGAGAAAGAGTATGAATACAAAAAATATTTATAAAATTGAAGTTGATAAATATCTTACTTTGATAGGAGTATATAATTTTTTATATGTTTATATGTTCGATATGAAATTAATACTTACTACAGTATATAATAAAAAAATATAATTGAGAAAATATAAAATAATATAATCAATATCCCCCAATTTACTTCAATTATCGAATTGCGGCGAACAACACGCGACAAGATTTTGATTATTTTTTGAAATATTAAATGACCAACAAATTAACTGTATACGTAATTTTCTCATGCATTAATTACTGTACCAAGTAACTATTGGAATGAAGTAAGAGGATTTATTTCTCTGTAATACCTAAATAAAATGCTTTAATTATTATTATAGTATGAAAGGAGGGGGAGTTTCAAATTTTTTGTTAAGTCATGCTATATCATCCACTTATATATATATATATATATATATATATTTAAAAGAGTTAATTTTTAATTAAATTATTGAAAATTCGTATTACATTGTTTAAGATATAAAGAAAGCTTAATTAAAAAATGATAGGGAAAAATATGCTAAATTCAACTTTAACTTCAAAATACGAACAGATAAAGTTTCCCCACCAAAAAATAATAATAAATAAATAAATAAATTTTTGGACGACATGGGAATATTTGTCATTAATGCTTCCTAAAATCAGGGGGTTGGGGGTGATCAATTGATAGCACTTTAATTGATTGCATAACAGGAAAATCAGGTTGAAAACTTAACACAAGGATACCATTAAAATTTTAAAATATTCTTCCTCCCCGTATTAACTTTTATAATTTATTACGTTTTAAAAACATCTATATATATATATATATATATATATCATATTTTTTAATATTTATATATAATATAATATAATATAATATAAATATAATTTTGAAATATTTTATAATTTATGTCTCAATCAAAAAATTAAATTAAGACATTTAATATGAGATAAAGGGTATATATATTAAGATGGAAATCTAAAATCAAGGATAACAAATGAGGAAATTGAAGATTGTCACCAAACTTTGACCCGCAAAAGATCTGAAAAGTTTGGTTCGACATATAACTGCGATAGAAAACCAGAATCCCCAAACCGTCCAGAAAAAATAAAAAACATTGTTACTATGTACAATTATTTACTGCATCCCTCTCTAACAATTATATTTTAAAGGCAAAAATATAGATGTATCATATTATATATTACAGGAGTAATATTTTTAGCAAAATGTTAATTTGTTGTATATGTATTTAGCAAAATGACATCGCCTTCTTTGGAGTTCATTCTGCAACCTTAAAGATGCAATAAGGTATAATTATCTTGAGCTTTTATTTTAATTTATAATTTAAATAAACATAAAATTCACAATGTTGTCAAATAAAATTATTTTGGGCGTACAAATTGAGCAATATTATTATAGTGAGTTTTATTTTAATAAAATTGTTAGTTCCACAATTATGTTACTTAAATAAATAGTGAATAGGTCATACACAGATAAAGGACCTTTTGAACTTAAAATTTTATTTGTGGAAGTAACAATCCTAACAATATATCCAATAATTACTCTGTTATTTTCAGAGAATACAAAAATTTTCAAGCAACCACAATCTTCCTCCCCCCCCCCCTCCGAAGGCCTCGTTCTTAACTTCTAAATAGAGACGCAACACAAAGATCAACACAGTCAACAAGTGATTTAATAATATGCCAAACATCCAGTAGAAATTACGGTAGCAAATGTTTAAAAATAAATTTGTTCTTCCCCCTCAAGTTAAAAATACGGGTATTCCTATCAAAATATCAAAACAGGAAAAGCATAATAATCGCTGAACAATATAACATGTATATAGTAGAAATGTTTACTGGAAACTTTTTTAAGTCCACTGCAAATGAACATGGTGGATTGGTAGGATAAGACAGATCAAAGTTCTGAGATACACTTCCCGCTGATGTAATCGACGACTTCGGTAACTGCTTTATCGAGTGCAGCTGTAACTGCGGCTAGATTTTGTAAGAATTCCTCGGCAGCTGGTTTGTCACCATCTACGATATCAGTCACAGCTTTTATAAATATTGCGGGGACTTTCAGAAGCTCGGCCACATAAGCAACGGCTGCTCCCTGAAACCCAGAAGTTCAACAAGAAAGTGAAATTTGGTATAATCATAGTTAGGGGTATTAAATGAGCGTTTTTTTTAGCTCAAGCATGGCTGATTAAGTTAAATGAGTTTTTATCGAGCTCGATCTTTAACTGAGTTGAGCTTTTTCGTGAATGCTTGGTTCATGTGCACCCCCATTAGTATAAACGAGCCATCAATGAGCTGAACTTGAGTTTGGAAAAAGCTCATTAAATGAACCTTTTATTGAGCACGAGCTGAGCATTTAATGAGCCTAGCACGAGCTTGTTCACGAAACCTCAGCTCGTCCAATTGTGTACTGTTTGAGAAACTAAAATTTTGCAACAAAATAGCCGATAGTCAAACAATGACAGAATCATGGACGCATCGCAGCTATTTGTCACTAAGAGGTTCATAGCATTGGCAATTCCTTCTTATAATTAATGTAGTGTTTGAAAAATATGACCCAATAAATGCTGCAAAAGGGGTCTACGTTAAAAAGTATCTGGAAGGGCATACATTTTTTTAATGTAAAAATATACTAACAATTTTAATTAAAAGACTGCCACATTGGGGGAGAGAATTAGTTGGTTAGTAGAAGGGCTCAACAAAATGGGCCATTTTTCTATATTTACAATTATAGAACATCAAGAGAGGTGGCATAACAGAAAGTTTACTTCCATATCTTTAACTGATGCATCATTTGCACTGATGGATGATTCATCCTGAGGGCACATATCCAATGAGTCACCAGTAGACAATTTCCCAACCTGAAACACGTCATACATTATTGAGAATCTCTATAAGCTGTACTAATCAACTATCAAGATCTTTTGTATAATCAATAGATAACCTCAAAAGTAACATATGGCCAGTTGGTCACCAAGAAAGTAAAATACACTATTTGATGTAACTATAACCCGGCGACTAATAAACAGTATATATGGTACAATACTAGAAAGAGAGTATCATTTCTCGTAGGTAATGCCAGGATAAACATAGTCAAGTGAACAATAATAAAATCATGAGTACTTCAAATTTCCAATGATAAATAAAATCATACTACTTCAAAATATTTTATTTG
>JAUMHB010026667.1:0-23505 GCA_032359685.1 Pittosporum tobira
TTGACATTCTTTTTGTCGGATACCCCAAAATATTATATTTATAAAGATAAAATTTTAAAATATCGGGTTCTTACAATGGTTCCTTTCCTTCTGCTCATGTTCCGCTTCTAAGTGGTTCATCTCGCTATCATGTTTTCATAGTTGTGCTCTATCAACAACATCTGCATCAAAACGAAGTTTAAGAGTAATGAGTTGAGTACGAATATCCGACCTCAATCCTTATACAAATATACGAGCCATATGCTTTTCGTTGTCCACAAGGTGTGGAGCAAATCGCGACAGCTTAACGAATTTAGCTTCGTACTGAGCCACAATTATAATTTTTTGTTATAACTAAGTGAATTCCACCTCTTTCGTATGACGAATACTACTGAAAAGTATTTCTCATAGAAAAATTTAATATTTCAAGATCAACAACATAAATCTGTTTTATTGATTTCCATTAGTGGTCCGCCACCCCTTGAAGTATAAAACTAACAAACTGGACTTTCATCAATTGAAAGTGATCCCAATATTTCATCAATTGCCAAAAGTGACTACCTCAAATCGCCAAATTGTTGTTCTTTCTTTTGTGATGGTAGGATCAATACCTTCTCATACAATTTACTTACCAATGCCAATCAAGCAAGTGTTCACAAGGAGCAAAAGCGCTCATGTTCTATGCTCCACGTACTTCAATTCCCATGTCAATGTGTAAATAATTAATAAATATAATTACATATATATATAAATAGAGAATTTATATTTTTGACACATGTAATCCACAATTCAATCAATGATAATAAGTAAATTTATGTAAAATTGGATCATATGTGTGGAAGTTAAAATATATATATTTATATATTATAAAAATAATAGTTCCTTGTATGTATAGTATATATATTTCCTATGTCCAAAAAAAGTGTAAAATTTATTTTTTTTAGTTGTCTTAAATTAAGTATAACGTTTTCTTTTTTAAAAAGTTTTAAGAGTATAAATTTACCCCAATTTATTAAATATGATTAACAACCACTTTAATCAATAATCTAACACGATAGCCCTCTATTTTAATTATTATTTTAATATTATAGTTTACCACTTTAATTATTTAAATTATAATATTATAATAACAATTTAGAAAATTCTTTTATGATTAAAATAGTTTTTAAAATTTATATTTTTAAAATTTTTTTATTTTTTTAAGAAAAGATGATATATATATATATATATATATACACGTCGAAAAATAATTGGACGGGTGCCCCAAGCCAACAACTCTCCAATTATAAAATTAGCTAATTTTAGTGTCGGCTCGTATGATGGATTTCAATGAAAAAACAGATCCGCCAAGTACAGTAATAATAGTATCTTATCATCATCATCCTACATCATTTATCTCTTTGACTTTCCTAAGTACTGATAAGAAACCCTATGCTAATTATTTTAAATAATTATATAGTATAAAAGTAGATTTAAAAAAAAAAAACCCAATACACGTCCGAGATTCCCAGCAAACATATTTTTCTCTTTCTTCGTTTTTTATAGTAATGTTACCAATAATTTTTGAGAAAAATAATTTTTTATCATTGTTCTCGTACTCGATTTTTAAAATGATTATCGAACTCATAACTTTTTCAAATTAGTTATTTTACTCTAATTTTGTTTATATTCCGTTATTTTTTTAAAATTCTGTCCATATAAGTGTTAACATAGAGTCATCTTTAACACATGACGATAATATGATACTGACATGAGATCACATAATAACAATTAAAACCAAAAATTAAAATATCTCCACTGTTATGTCCTTTTTGTTTGTGCATCAAATTGAAAAATCGTCACAACTCTTTTATCAAAACGGGGCTATTTTTAATTTTATTTTTTTGCATTAAATTAGAAAATCATCATAGCTCTTATCCAAAACAAGAATTTTTTTTGCGTTAAATTGAAAAATTATTATAGCTCAAACAACCAAAACCATCACACATATAAACAAAATATGATTTAAAAAAGTGTTTTCCATAATAGAGTAAGCCATCAAAAAAAAAAATGACTTTTTTGGTAAGAGTTATAATGATTTTGCCAATTTAATGAAAGAAATTGATTTTTTTGGATAAGAGTTATGATGATTTTCCAATGTAATGCAAAAATAAAATAAATTGGTTATTTTATTTTATTTTTGCATTACATTGGAAAATCATCATAGTTCTTATCAAAACGACCAAGTATTTTATTTTTATTTTTTTGGTTATTTTTGGGTATCTTACACTGTTATGGAAAATATTTTTTTTGGATCATATTTTATTTATATTTTTGATGATTTTGAAGTTTTTGGTTGTTTGAGCTGTGATAATTTTTCAATTTAATAAAGAAAAAATAGACTATTTTAAGTAAGAGTTATGATGATTTTCTAATTTAATGCAAAAATAAAAAATAAAGTTACCCATTTTGGCAATTGCTATCATAATTTTTTAATTTGATGCAAAAAAATAAAAAATAGACAGAATAGTGGAGATTTTCTAATTTTTAATTCTGGTTGTTATTATGTGGTTTTATGTTAGGGTCATGTCAACATATGTGTTAAAGATAACTCCATATTAGTACTCATATGGACAGAGTTTAGAAAAAAATAACATAATAGAAACATAAATGAAGTAGAGTAACAAGTTTGGAAACAGAATTGGAATAAAATAATCAGTTTAAATTTTTTTTGAATTCGGTAACTATTTTAAAAATCAGATATGAGTACAGTGATGAAAAAGTTATTTTTCCTTATAATTTTCATTCTTTAAGTAATAAGAATAAAATAAAATTCACATTAAAAAATAATAAATATAAAAATAAATTATTTAACTAAAACTAAAATTTAAATAAAAAATGAGGTGAAAAATAAAATAGATGAAATCCACATCCTTCAAGAAAAACATTAACTTCTCATTTTCACATTTTTTTCATTTTTAGCTAAAATTTAATTGCTAATATTATATTTCATTTATACAAAAACTCATTTTCGATACAAAATTTTATTTTATTTCATTTCTATTATTTAAAAAATAGGAAACCAAACATAACACAACTACTTATGCTCTAGTTCCTCCCAAATTCTTATTTACCATATAATTACTCTTATTTCTACTTGAGTCAACCTGTAAAAGTAGGATGACATGGGAGAAAAGGAAATACGGACTATTACAAAAGAAATAAATTTGAAAATAAAAAAAAATAAAAATAAAAAAAACAATTAGAACTTGACCCGAAGTTCGAAAAATTATATGGCCTAGCTGAGATGATGAACTGTCCAATGTGACAATTTTGCTCTACCCCATAACAGCATTAACTTACTTGTTCAGACTTCTAACCCATGTGCAAGCATTTAACATGTTTTTTAATATAAAAATCATTACTGATGTTACCAACACTGAAATCCAGAAAACAGCTATACTATAAGCTGTCTTTTTTTTTTTTTGGTACAAGGCGATAAGCTGTTCAAGTTTTGCCTGAAAGGGACCAAACTATAACAAAACCCTGTAAAGTTACAAATTAACATGGTGTGGGTACTAGTTGGAAGGTAGTATTATGTGTATGCTAATATAAATAGAGTCAAAATAAAATAAAATGAAATAAATAAAACTGCCATCTGAGCTTCAAGAATATGAGGAAACAACTCTCTCTATAAAACAACGTTTAGTCGCAGGAACAAAGAATCTCAACGATTTAGCTTTCAAGTAGAAGCCAGTCCCCATTCAAGATCACAATTAGAGATCTTATACTTCATATGATAAAGCAACATTTTGATCCACTTACTCGCCTGGTGAAATTCAGAAATTCATGCTCAAAACGGTCTCAGCAAGAACCATACTGAGTGAAACATAGGCGTTGGCATGCTCAAGTTTGATGAATCCTTGTAAGAAAGAAAAACAAACCGTTTCAAAACAGTTAATCACTTTCGTCAAGGATAAAATATTTAATTTTACTTATCAAAAAAATAAAATAAAATAACATATCCCCTTTATTTGATACGAGCACCATCTCATGTATAATTATACCTGACAAGGAGCTGAAATCTTACTTGGTCCGACAAATTGGAAATTTAAGTTCCCATTTCTTGAGTTTTGAAGTTTCAGGTTGTTTCATAGAAGCACAAGATCTTCCATTTTCACCATTTCCAACCTGTTATCTAAATCTTGACATAGAAACATCATGTATCAAAGTAAACCCTAGCTCTGGTAAGTGGCCAGAGCCACCTCCATTCCAACAAGAGCATAAAAAAGAGACTCGGAAGTTGAATTGGACTAACATACAAAGTTTGATGAAGCACTTACTGAATAGTTTGAAATTTTGAATCACTCCCTACAAGGAGTTAGAGATGACCAGAAATGCTAACGATAGACATTGTATGAGACAACAATTTAACTGCAGATATTGGGTAAGACGACAATCTTCAAGTTCCATGATCAATAATCAAACGACCATAGTATACTATTCAATTTCCACAATCAATAACAATTCAATCCATTCCATATCTAGGTAAGAAGATGAGGAACAGAAAAAGACAACGTTAAGGCCCTTTATTTGCTGTTTCATTTAGTTGCCATATAAGACAACGCAAATTCATTCAAAAGTCGCAACATGAAAAATGCCTTAATTTACTCAGCAAATTCTTTCCAAAATGGATGACAACCTCCATAATAATTAAGGAAATGGGAAAAAAACAAGAGAGTACCCGAGGGCCTTCACTTGCTCTTCCATTTCATTGCTAATACATCTGACTTCAATAGTTTGTATTCTTTCATCATCGCTAAAGAACAAAGATATTACTCATTCTACTTCATCTAAATGTCCAAATAGTTTTTGCCAGTGAGATGCCGCTTCTTTCGGAGTCCGGAAAGTCCAGATGTGGGGCTTTGTCTTCTCACGGGCTTCTAAAATTTCCTGCAAACACATCACTATTACTTTTGGGATAAAACAGAATTTGGTATGTCAAAGTTAAAGACATTCTTCTTTCTCCTTCCGTACATAAAACATGAAAAATATATATAAAGTACAATATCACCGTACCAAACAACCCATTAAAGCAATAAATGCTGGAATTTTTACCGCATGGATAAATAATTGTACCTTGAAGATTAAAATCTTTAAAAGATTATTATTTAAAAAAAAATTGAAGACTAAACCCAGTTATACAATCCAGAATAATGGTGCTCACCCAAAATGATTAATGATTCAAGATTCGAGGGTCAAACGTATGCTTAAAATAGTGTGATAAGAATTATTATGCATATTTACAAAGCGTGTTTCTGGATAAACTACCTCAGCTTCAACAGATCGCTTCGTTTTCAAAGTTAAACAATCCACAAGAGCATTCCATTTCCCAGAACAGTTATCAAGGGACCCAAGCCGATAGTACTGCTGCATCTGATGAACTGGAGCTGCCAGACCATCAAAAACAATTAGTACGAGTTTATGACAATTTGAACAATGCAAGCAAGGTGTTGAAAATATTAAATAGGATTGTTCAAACACAAAAAACAAGTACCATGTAACTAATAGAAAAAATTCCAAAGCAATCTCAATTCTCAATATGCCAATAGACTAAATCATGCATAGCCTGTCAAACCTATGAGCCATTGAACCCATCATTCTTAAGCATGTTACTAAAGATTTTAAATAGTTGGATTATTAAACAATTGTGATAGCAACGAGTTCCACTATGAGCCCTCTGAAGTCACACCCTTTCTCATTAGAGGTCTGACGGATGAGGACACGAACACCACTGGAAATAAGCTTCCAACTCAAGGCATAAGTGCGAAAAAAGTCGAAATTACCTTTGACACTCCTACAAGAAAGAGGATTCCAAAAATAGCAAGATTGATGTTTCAAGCAAGGGTGATGCTATTTCTTTTAAACAGTGGAGGCCAGTGGGACATAAACAGATGGGTTGAAGGCCTCTAGCTTTATGAAATGAAAGCCTCTTTTTGCCAGCTTGTCTACAACAAAAGGTGGAAATAAACTACTAAATAGAATAAACATGGATCCACCGTGATGTCTGACGGTGCTAGGAGACAGAAGTTTGAGAGAGAATATTCCATTCCCTCGTTGGAACATACTTTAGAGATCAACTGATGTGCCAATTGCCATTAATATTTCATGATATAACACTTTTTTCTCAATATTAGGATTAAAATGTTGAAGAAATTGAAAAACATGTGGTTTAGGAGCAATGAATAATGTATCTCTACTTAAGTGAAGGCTGAAGCAAGTTAATGGAAACGAGACCACGATTGCTTTCTTTTTCCCTTTTTTATGTGCGTCCCTATTTTAAATTTTTAATACCCTTGACTACACCCTGCTGTGCCTTGCTAAAATCTCATCACGTGTTACCTCGTATTCGCATACATTTTAAAGATTCTAGTGGAAACATTGTGTAAGGACAATGGCTAGAGTAATTTAATAAGAATTGACATACTAGTAGTTAGATAGCAGTTTCTAGAATTAGCTAGAATATATCTTAGAAGCAGCTGAAAGGCTTGTTCTTTTCACAGAGTTTGGTGTGGTGGGTGTCAATGAAAGTTACTTTTTTTCTGAATCCCAATATGTCACAAAAAGATAACCTTCTTAACCCGTGTCAATATTATGTGCAACACGGGTTCTCTGTTGCATTTGCCTAACAAAACTCCAACAATGGAACTTAATCTCACCGCAGAAACATATAAGTTTATGCATATGATCCCTAATCATTAACTTCAATTCAAAAACATTCATTAAGACAGCCTAATTTCAAACAACTTAGTAGATGTCAGTAATTGTATTGTTGAAATGGTGTGCTCAAGGGAACTATTAATACAATAAAGTTCAACAAAGTGATTCCAATCAATCCAATGCAAGTAAAACATACTCCCTCCTTTTCAAAATACAAATTTTTTTTTTTTTATTTTTTTAATTTTTATAAGAGGGCACAAAAAAATTTCAAATTCAAAATTGACATAATCCATTTGAATTTTGGGAATTTTTTTTAACTAATAGTACACTTCAAATAGTTTATAAAATGCACAACTATGTCGCCAATTATAAAATGTATCCAGGTCACTTTTGAAATTGAAAATCTTCTAAATTGACTTTTTCGAAAAGTCAAAAATGCTTGAGGTATGAAGCATCAGACGAATAGACAACCATGAAATCCTTATTAGTTCCTCGATTTCATCGATAATTGCGATTAAATACTGAATATTCATCAAATCTGACTGAAAACTGAAAACCTAATGTTACATCAATTGAAAACGCCGTGCATATGCAGAATATAATTTGCAATATGAAAAGAGAGACAATGAAAGAGGCGTACAATAGCAAAACCAGAGTGCGTCGAAGCAGGTGGTGCACGATACTCTCTTTCTGGGGACGACGGCAGCTTCTCCTTCCTTCTCGGCGCTCATTTTCGCTCTTCCCTCCGGTGTTTACGAAATGTAAGACCAGTCTTGTGAGACCAGGCGATGCAAACTGAACCAAGTTTGATTGATTGACCAAGACTTCGGTAATTAAAATCTTTTAATATCTAAAATAATGTTTTATTCATTCAGAAATTAGACAAAATTTTTAAGAAATAATATTTTTTTTTATAAAAATAAAAAGATTTGTTTCAATTTATAATTTATTTGGAAAAATTATCATCACCTGTAATTTATACAATTTCCCACGTAATCATTTATAACTTAAAAGTCAATATTCGAATATTGCAATCATGATGTAAAGTAAGGACTTTTGGTAACTAATTTTGCTTTCATAGTTTTATTTTAAGTTTTTGATTTCATATGTTTTTTGTTTTATTTTCTTTTAATGGTGAAATTATAAATTAGACAATAATGGTTTGATAATTATGTACTACAGTAAATGTATAAAACAATAAATAAATAAAAACAATGTTTGCTAACAAAATTGCGTTTATCTAAATTTTCATATATTGTTTTAAATTGTATGCAATAATTATTGAAAGTACTAATAATAAAATTATTAAATCTGTTACTTAAAAAAAATGAAGTCAAAGTTTTGATAAGATTTATCATGGAGACGAATCCTAAAATAATGTCAAGTATATACAATTTTATTTTTATTTATCAATAAAGTTATTATTTACAAAAACAAAATATTTAAAAATACAAATATAATACACAAAATACACTAATTAATACTACATTGCAATATGAATATGTAAAAAAAAATTAACATTCGCCGCATTTATTCGATTATGTGCCTTTATTGGCACTTCTATTGAGATAGAGAGAATAAATATTTTACTGACAGTATAATTACTTTTTTTCTCTATATTACACTAGTTCAACACTTCTTTTTATATCGATGATGATTCACGATCTGCATATAATAAGACTATCTCTACATTTAACCTAATGCCTTACTATCAAGTGGGAATTTTTAGGTGAGATCGACTCAGTTATTATGAGGGGGTTATCTCCTTAGCGCGACACCCACAACCACCCATCCTTGCACCTTACAACATATCAATTGATTGCAAGATCGACAAATTAATTGACACACACCCTAAGTTTTGTATATGACAAATATAATTTTATTTTATTCAAAGACTAAAACACTTTTAATGTGAAAACAGAGAGATAATAAATATTAAAACGTAATGGTGTTAATATTTTTTGAAAAATTAAAAACAAATATTTTTTTTTTGATAATTCTAAACCACACATATGCATGTGTGTGTCAGAACATACACATATCACATTTCTTGAACTAATGAATGGAGGTATAGCCATTAGGTTGGAGATTATTTATTGATTCAACATTATTTGTTGATTGAAGATTTTTTGTGGCTTGGAGATTGGGCACAAGTTTTCTTTCATTTGTAACACCTAAGGTGGATGTAATTTTTGTTTATCACACTTCTGATGCTAAAATAAGTATTTAAATTTTTAATATGAATGTGTAGTATTTCAAGGTTATTATCTCAACACAATTTTGTGTGGGTTATGATATGCGAGTGCGATATATTCGCTAGTCGCTATTTCGTGAACAACTTAAATAGTTTTTTATCAAATGAGTAAGAAAGCTTATTTGGAAATGAATTTGATGGTAAAAAGCTTAACACCACTTCACCTCAAGGGAAATTATAAGTAGAATTGAGGTGATCTTTTGACAATCTTGCCCTTAGAGTGATGAATAAATGACATCAATGCTTATATATATATACCACGTTATCATGCTGAAGTGGTATCACACTACTCACATAATTTATAAGAGATAAATATATGAAAGATATGTGGGACTTTGTTTGACCAGTCATAAAAGGAGAGACAATTGATTAGAAACGAATCACACATTTATCTCTTCTAAATTATGTGGTTGATGTGATACCACATCAGATTAATGATGTGGTACCACAATTGTATTGAAAATTTATTCGATATATTAATATAAATTTTTAGTGTAACAATAATTACGAGCAAAAGAAGAAATAAATAAAGGATGAAGACGATAAAAAACAATAGTTACAGGATTATTAGATAAAAACAAAAAAATTTAAAAAATATTTGTCAAAGTAACATTTTTAGTTATAAAATATAACTTTTCTTATTTGTATTACATTTGCTACAAACAAATTACAAAAGTTACATTATTAAATTAGAGATGATTATTTACTTATTATATCAATTGGTGAAGTCACAAAATCTAAATTAGTATCGTTTCATTCAAATAGAGGTGATGTAAGACTTTATAAATTGAGATGACCATAAATAAATAAATATATATATATATATATATATATATATATATATATGCGCTTTACTAAATATTATAAAAGAGTGGAGAAATTTTAATTTTGGGATTTTGGTCCTCCTTGCTCTACTTAGCTCCGCCCATGCGTCCAAATTGTTAAAATCAATAAACATAATAACAAATAATATTTTTTAGTTAATTTGTGATAGTTATATTTATTTCATGCTAAAGTAAATAAATTTATATTTATTCTAAAATTTAAAATCTTATAAATTAATTAAAAAAATTATCAGTCATCTCAAAATTTGGAAAATATTAGTAGAAATCAATTTGCCACTACGATATATGACCGTTACTAGCAAGTAACAACTTCTCATTTCAATTTTCAGTTATTATCGTTTAGATTCAATATATTTAAAAAAAATAAAAATCCATATATTTAATTTGAAACTAAATATAGTGGCGCTAACCATCAAATCTATTCCCGCCAAATTGTTGTGGTATGGCTGTAAATTTTGTCCTTCACATACAAAAAGAGAACTTAACTACCTCGCCTAAGAAGCTGATGAATGGGATGAAAATTGTTCCTTCCGTGTGAGTTGACTCGCTCCGGACTCAAGCCTAAATTATTTAAAGTAGTTCGGCTAATTCTGTTTTTCTTTCCTTGTTCTTTCTAAACATTAAAATATATGTTTTTGTTGTTTAAAATTATATGCACATAATTTTTTATTTTTTAGTTTAATTATTTGAAAATTATATGTTTTTTTTTGTCTAAAATTATAACCTATGCTAAACAAGGAAAAATCAACACATGCCATTCTCAACATCGTATAAAATATTTATATAGTATAATTAGCTTGTTTTATTATAATAATCGTGAAAAATAAAAGCTATTATAAATAATTAATATATTATCAGAGTCTAAAAAAAATGTGTATGTATACAGAATCTATCATCTCATGTGATCTCATAATAATACATTATACTATTCTAAAGAATTAATCGATTAAAATTTTAATACTGAGTAAATATTAAACGATATAAGTTTTGATTTCTTTCATTTGTATGGTTACATGTAAAACAAAAAAGATTGAATTCATGTTACATTTACTTTTTTAGAAATATAATTATTAGTTAGTAATCAAGAAAAATGACAAAAAACCATAAATTTGGTAATATCATAAAATTAATGTTTGTTGAATTTAATTTTTTTTTTTAGAAATATCATTATTAGTTAGTAATCAAGAGAAATGACAAAAAATCATAAATTTGGTGATATCATAAAATTAATGTTTGTCTCACCTACTTTCTTAGAAATATCATTATTAGTTGACAATCAAGAAAAATGACAAAAAATCATAAATTTGGTGATATCACAAAAATTAATGTTCATTATATTTACTTCTTTTTTTTATAGAAATATTATTGTTAGTTAGTAATCAAGAAAAATGAGAAAAAACCATAAATTTAGTGATATCATAAAATTAATGTTATTGTGAAAACAAAAAAGAAAACAAATATTTACAAAATAAGAAGTGAGCCATTTTTCCTATGAATCTAACTAAATGAAGTTGATATTTTTATGAAGAAAAATGATATTATTGTAAGATTTATTCACGTGAACATATCCCACATTCAAATAAAAATTTATAAATAAAATTTACTTATAAAAACGATAATTTTTTAAATAAATATTAAATTTCACATTCGTATGAAAAAAATTTACAAGAAATATTAAATTTTAATTATGAACATAACACTTATCCTAAATAAATATTTAATCGCGTAATATGTTTTTTAAGAAAGAAAAAAGGGGCTAAAACCAATTTATTACTTAGTAATCTTGTACAAAATGGATTAGCAATTGTACATATTTGTTTTTTTTAATAGCCACGCTGCAATTTCCGAACTTATTACCTGACTCGGTTGAGTTACGAGTGTCTGGATACTGACAAAGGAAGTTCCGAGTCAAATGAACCACAAAAGTTCGAGTGCTCCCTATTCTAACTCAGTACCATACTGAACCAAAGGACATTTGATCTCTCTCTCTCTCTCTCTCTCTCTCTCTCACACACACACACACTCTCCGTTTTCTCTGTCACCAATTTGGCTATCAACACTGTACATCACTGTCCACCAGAAACCCTAATCTCATCATCTTCAATGGCGAGTAACTACTCCTAGAAAGGTACACGCTCACAATCCAATGTTTGAAATGAAACATATGGGATATATCTATCTATCTATCCATCGAGCTATCTATCTATGTAGATATATCAATTTTTACCTAGTTTTTGATTGTTGTTGTTTGATTGATATGTTTTTTTTAGATCTGCAAAAGCTTTAATTAAATATATAATTACAGAATCAATTGTTCGAAGACACTCGTTTCGGAACGGAGAGATTGTTGGCAGTGGTTCTTGATCTAGGAACATATAGTCTGATCCTCAAAAGCCCAAAATTTTGTATGAATTTTGCTGATTTTATTTAGGTTTCATCACAGTAAAGGAGGCATTTGGAACGTTGAGACTGTTGGAAGTTTGGCCCTGATTTAGGAATTTAGGGTTTGATCAGGTCGGGTCTTGTTGGTGATATGGATACTGTAGTGGTCCGAGTGGAACGTAGAGGGAGAAAAAGGAAAAGAAAGGATTTCCAGAATGTTGAGAAACCCGCTGTTGAGACAAGGTCGAGAGCATTGGTGGGGTCATATTTGAAGAAAGAGTTTGAGGGTAATGGGATGTTCCTTGGGAAAGTTGTGCATTATGATCGGGGATTGTATAGAATTGATTATGAAGATGGGGATTTCGAAGATTTGGAAAGTGGTGAAGTGAGACAGTTTCTTATCAGGGATGATAATTTTGATGATGAATGGCTGTATAAGAAGAAAGCTTTAGATGAATTAGTTTTGAAGAAATACGCGAAGGATGATAAAAATGTGGGGAATGGAGTTGAATTGTGGAATGCTGTTGGTGGAGCTGAAGCTTCCTCACCAATTGAGTTAAGTAACACTGGTGCACATGAAAATAATGGGGTTCAAGGTGATGGCGACGCCGATGGCGATGTTGATGGCTATGCCGATGGCGATGTTGATGGCTATGCCGATGGCGATGCTGATGGCTATGCCAATGGCGATTCTTCTAGTGATTCTTTTGAGGATGCTCGTGATGGGGATTTGAGCTCTGGGGCTGAAGCTGAAGCTTCTCTTGTCCCACAGCCAGAATTGCCACCTTCATCGGGAAATATTGGTGTTCCAGACGACTGTGTTGCAGACCTACTTTCTGTGTATACTTTCTTGCGCTCATTTAGTATCCCTCTGTTTTTGAGTCCTTTCGGACTAGATGATTTTGTGGGGTCGCTTAACTGTTCCATGCAAAACACATTGTTGGATGCTATTCATGTTGCTCTCATGCGTGCTCTGCGGCGTCATTTCGAAGCTCTCTCCTTGGATGGTTCCGAACTTGCATCAAAATGCCTAAGGTACCCCTTTGTGAATTCTTTTCCCCATCATTTAAGAAGTCATTTGTATCTGTTTACTTTCTTGTTTACTGGTAATTTGATGTTAAAGTTTGACAGTTCAAGCTAATGGCCTCTTCTGGCTGCAGGTCCATGGATTGGAGCTTAATTGATTCCATTACTTGGCCAGCTTTTCTAGTCCAATATCTGATGATGATGGGATACACCGAGGGACTTAAATGGAAAGGATTTTATACCGATGCTTTACAGAGGGATTATTACGATTTAACCGTGCATAGAAAGCTGATGGTGTTACAGATATTGTGCGATGATGCTCTAGACTCCGCAGAGCTAAGGGTAGAAATCGACAAACGTGAGGAATCAGAAGTAGTAATTGAATCCGATGGGGAAATAGATGGGGAAATAGGTGAAGCGTCTGAAGGTGGTCCCGGAATGGTCAACCCTAGAAACCCTGAAACTTCTACCTATGGTGTTCAAGAAGCCAGGGAGATTATTACCAAGAAGCCTGGAATGGATGCTGGTGCTGATTCCAACGGTGATGAATGTCGCCTATGTGGCATGGATGGTACATTGCTCTGCTGCGATGGGTGCCCGTCGGCTTACCATTCGAGATGTATTGGTGTAAGCAAATTGTCTATTCCAGAAGGGGAATGGTATTGCCCGGAGTGTGCAATTAATAATATCGGCCCAATAATTAGAAGGGGAACATCCCTGAGTGGAGCAGAGTTTTTTGGCATGGACCCATATGGGCAAGTCTTCTTGGGTACCTGCAATTACTTACTCGTGTATGTTCAGCTGCTTGAATCTTTTATTTTCCCCTAGTCTTTGATCTCTTTTTTTCATGCTCTTATGGTTTTCTTTAATTTATTGTTGTAGGATAAAAAAGTCAATGAATGCAGAACCATGTGTCAGATACTACAATCAGAAGGATATTGTAACAGTCTTACAAGCACTTAATTCTTCTGTGCAACATGTTACTATGTATTCCGAGTTATGCAAGGGCATTATACAATATTGGGAAATTCCTATAGATGTTATCTCATCTCTTGCTGAAAAAGTTGAAATGGGTATAAAATTAGCAACTGAACAGGAAAATAACTGGTGCACTACTCCGTCAATTGCTATATTGGATAAGAACAGTAACGATATCGTTCAACTGGTTGCGAGTAACAACTTTGCAAGTTGTATTGCTCAAAGTAGTTCTGAAAACATGGGATACCCATGTGTCGGAAATATTTATGATGGATTTGGGCTTAACAAAGCCTCATTGGATACATTTAACCAAGCCGACCATCCTGGTTATCAGCAAACCCCTATGTCGTCTGGCCCATTAATCCAGCAGGCTGATCCATCTGACTTGACCCAACAAAAGTTGGCTTCTAGGTCAGGTCAAATAGGATACACGACATTTACCTTGGGGAACAGCAGCTACAATGACATAGGACATGTTAACAGCACATGTGCTATAACAAACATATCCTCGAAGGGAAAAGTAGCTGATTGCATCTATATGGGATTCTCCTTCAAAGCTCAAGCCTACTCAAATCAGTACATCCATGGAGATTTTGCTGCGTCTGCTGCTGCTAATCAAGCCACACTTTCATCCGAAGAAAGTCGGACTTCAGAGTCACATGCTTCGAACAATTATAGAAAGGTTATTTCTGCAAATTTTTCGCTCCAAGCAAAAGCTTTTTCATTGGCAGCCGTCCGATTTTTTTGGCCAAGTTCTGAGAAGAAGTTTGTCGACGTTCCGAGGGAACGGTGCGAGTGGTGCTTTGCTTGCAGGGCCCCTGTTCAAAGCAGGAAAGCATGCTTGTTAAACGCAGCTGCTTCAAATGCCATTAAAGGAACCCTCAAAGTCCTCGCTGGCATACGTCCCGTAAAGAATAGTGATGGGAGTCTCCATGGCGTTGCAACTTTTGTGATGTTCATGGAGGAGAGTTTACGTGGTCTAACAGTGGGCCCCTTTCTGAGTTCAAGTTATAGGAAACAATGGTGTGAAAAGGCCGAGCAGGCTTTAACTTGCAGTGCAATAAAAAGTCTCTTGCTTGAAGTAAGTAATCCATTTTTTCCCTTTGCTGGTAATTATATGAAGAAACTCTTGTAAGATCATTTGAAAGAAATTTAGCCATGGATGATCCTCAACATCTGATTTTTGTGCTTGTAGCTTGAGGAAAACATACGTGTTGTTGCTTTTTCCGGGGATTGGATTAAGCTTGTTGACGGCTGGCCAATTGGATCTTCTGTGACCCAGAATACAACAAGTGCTGTTGGATCAAGCCAGAAACGTGGGCCAGGTCGGCGTGGTAGGAAACCATCTGCCATGCCTGAAGTCACAGTTGATGACAACCAGGATATATCAAATGACTTCGCCTGGTGGCGAGGAGGTATGCTATCGAAATTTATATTCCAGAAAGGGATTCTACCTCGCAAAATGGTCAAGAAGTCGTCTCGCCAAGGTAACATCCTAAATTCCTACTATTTCCATTTTAAGGTTTTTAAATTTTTTTATAAATAAAAAACTGTAAATGGTATGGAGAAAGTAATACATGCACTCTTCTCTTTGCCAATTAGGTGGTTCTAGAAAGATACCAGGCATCCAATATGCCGAAGGTATTGAGGTTCCTAAGAGAAGCCGGCGACTCGTTTGGAGATCAGCTGTTGAAATGAGTAATAACATGTCACAAATTGCGGCACAGGTTTGTTTTCTTTCTCAACAAGCTAATGGAATTTTACTCTTACTTTATTTTCCATGACAAAATATTACCAGTCTCTCTGTATTTCCCTTTTATTCAGAAAATCTTGTTTTTCTTTTAAAGTTTTATTTCAAATACTGAAAAAATGTATCTTCTTTTTAGATAAGGTACTTAGACATTCATGTGAGATGGGGTGATCTCGTTCGTCCCGAACAGAGTCCCGTGGATGGAAAAGGTGCAGAGATGGAAGCTTCCGCTTTTAGAAACGCATTCATATGTGACAAACAGATTGTAGAAAATAAAATTAAATATGCCGTTGCTTTCGGGAATCAAAAGCATCTCCCCTCCCGTGTCATGAAGAATGTTCTAGAAGTAGAAAAAAGTGAAGATAGAACTGAGAAATATTGGTTTCTGGAAACCCGAGTTCCTTTATATATAATCAAAGAGTACGAAGAGAAGTTGGAGAATGTGCCGCCTTCACCGGTGACCGAGAAGCCTAAGAATGTACTATCAAAATTGCAGAGAATGCAGTTGAAGGCTTCCCGTAAAGATATCTTCTCGTATCTCGTGCGGAGGAGAGATAATTTGGACATGTGTCATTGTGCTTCCTGTCAGTTTGATGTTTTTCTTGGGTAATTTATTCTGAAAATCATTTCCAAATTTATTTATTTATTTATTATTATCATCGTAAACATTTCTCTGACATCTTTCAACTGCTTGTTGCTCTTTTTCAGGAATGCCGTCAAGTGCAGTAAATGTGAAGGTTCGTTAATGATTCACAACTGTAGCCCAAATAGTTGTTTTTACATCTCTAATCTTTTACATATTTTGTCCAATTTAGAATGTAAATCGATGTTTTACAAATTCTTTACAAATGTTGTTTCTTGCTTGCTATTTTTTCCATTTGCAAATATCTCTGTACGTATTAGAAGACCTATATGGATACTTGAAGAATGATACAGGGAAGTGCCTCCCGACTAAAAACATATATCATGTAAAACTCTTATTACAATTTACAGGGATCTGGGATACCGGTGCTTGATGACTGGACATAAATAGAATGTACAGAATATGTTGGCAGCCATTAGAATTTCTTGGTTGGGGTTATGTGAACCCGTGTAGAAATATATATATAGTATTGTAAGTAAAATAATAAAATTACTGCTTAGAAGCCAAAGAACATAGCTTTTCTCTGTGAGATCTAAAATTGTAGCTCAAGATTAGTGTTAATGATTGTGTGTGTGTGTGTGTACATGTAGTACTGTAAGTAAAATACAAAAGTTACTGCTTAGAAACCGAAGAACATAGCTCTTCTCTGTGAGATCTAAAACTGTAGCTCAAGATTAGAGTTAATGATCATGTTATATTATATTAGTGTTTAGCTATTTATGTTGCTCCAGTGAGGTCAACAGAGATCCATTTGGAAAGCCCAATAAACGTGTATGCCCCAAATCTTGACCCAAAAGCTTAAGCTAATGGGTCTTGGCACATTCATGTGTATATATATACACACACACTGACACACATAAGGGTTTAGTTATTTATGTTGCTCCAGTGTGGTCCACGGAGATCCATTTGGAAAGCCCAATATACGTGTATGCACCAAATCTTGACCCAAAAGCTTAAGCTAATGGGTTTGGCACATCCATGTATATTAACCCCTTCCTTTTTATGTTTGTTATCCGTTGTGGGATGCGCGACTTTTCTCAGCATTCCTCACCTCGTGCATAACACATCATGACAATTTCCTATCTCCGACCATAAGGCGGTTAGAAGTACTTAGTACTTCCAAGGATCTGCAAAGTACATTGGGAATCAACTATGCAAAAATAAGCATAATCTGTTATAATCATCTAGTAATTGAACTAATCTAGTACTATAAATAGGCTATCCTGGCTAGAACTTGTCTAGTAATGAGTAAATAATGTAAGTGTTAGCAGTTAAGTCTGGCGATGAGTCAATAAATAAGGATCAAGGTTCAGGTTCATCATACAGACTTTTGTGGTTGGGAAATCTAAAAAAAAATGGGTTATATATATATATATATATATAAACCTATGAATCAGTATTCTAAATAACTAGACGGGCTTAAGTAGCGAGAGAGGGACTAGCGCCTAAGCGGACTAGTAGGGGCTTAGGCATTTCCCAAAGTGGTTTTGTGAGCGGATATATATATATATATATATATATATATATATAAGTTGTACATCTGATTTTGCTGGCCTAGGCGTCCGCCTAAAACGACTTTTGAACCACCTAAGACCAAATCGAGTCATTTTTGCTCCCCGCCCTAGACTAGGAGTCCATCTAGGTGCCCATTTAAAACAATTTCAGAACCACCTATGGTCAAATCGAGTCATTTTTGCTCCACTCAGGTCTAAACTATTTTGTGCTGCCTATGGCTTAATCGAGACAGTTTTGCTCCACCCATGCATAGGCAGGTACAATGGATAATAATTCATTATATTTTGGTGGTTTTTTTTTAAAAACATTTACTAATCCAAAAAAGTATTTAATTATAAAACGTAAAACCTAAAAAGATTCGAAATTTAAGAAACATATTTTTTTGTGGTCCAAAAATGGGAGGTAAGTAATGTATCTCAAACTCCTGGCAAGGCACATTGTGCCTACAAAACCCACACACATCAGCGAGAACCCCCACCATACGAACGTCGGAGGCGAATCTAAGGGATCCTCGGCAAGTGAGGTGTAGGACGTAGAGTTGCCAACAATAATAGGCTCTGGGTGAGACTTGAACGTAAGCCTTGAGCGAGGAAATCTGACCCATGTGCCACTACACCAACCGATTGTTGGTTAAGAAATATACATTAATTAATTCTGATACTAATCTGATAGATAGGATTAGTATTTAAAGCATTACCTTATACTCTATGGTATGTAATTTTAGTAAGATCGTCAGATATTATCGTTGGAAAAAAAGGGAAGAATCCCCGAGAAGAATCTAGAAGAACCCTAAATCTCATTTAGTAATAATTACTTGAATTGAAAAGATATTAAGGAAATGAACTGGGTTTGGGAATACAAATGGTAAAAGGTGTGCCTAGGCATGAGCTGAGGTGAACGCTAACTTTGTGCTTTGCTTCACTGAGGCCCAACAGAGGTGGTAAATACATGGTTTTCTTGGGCCCTCAGCCTTTCCATTAATGGAAGTAATCGAGTGAGCCCAAAGCACAAGGACAGATGATGCGTGCCAAGGCTATAATTGCTTTAGAACTAGAACAAGTAGTTGGGTTGGCAGATCTTTGAACTGAATTTGGAATTTATTTCTCTTAATTTTAATTTATGACTTCCTTTCAAATTGTTTGTGCATGTGAATGGTTGGCCATATAGGTAAAACTAAAGGAGGCTACAGGGAGGAGACAATAAAATATATGTAGTAGGATCAACATTTTTAACAAAACGGCGACATTTTGTTATAAATGCATAATAAAATGACGTCATTCTGTTAAAAACGCTGATTCTGCAGGATACATTTTAATATACCTACCTTTTTCTCAAAAAGAAATTGTCCTTTAACTTTTGATACCTAAAATGTCCATGATCATAAAATATCATTGAAGTATAAATTAAGTTTTACGTTTATAAATTATGTCCCTTGTTAGGCGTGCGTCTTAACAATATGCTTGGGAAGTTTATAATATCTTTACATCATTTTAATTTTCCTTAATAAATCTTTCTTTATTCTTTTATATTTCAGGTTACTGTCATGTGCAATGTACGGTCAGCTCAACATTGCACATGAGCGTGGAAGCTGACTTCCTAGTGACCTGCAACCGCTGTTACGGACCTCAAGTTTTCACGCAGATTGAGAACCATAACATGTCTCCTACCTCCTTGCTTTTTCCTAGACAAGAGCCTAAGAATTCTGTGTCAGCATTCAAAGGCCGAAAGGTGAATGGCTGTAATAATATGCCTCTAACATTGCCAAATGGAGCTCCAGATCATTCTTTGGGGAAAAAATCAAAAAGAAATGGTTCGAACTCAATACCCAAAAAAAGAAGCAAGATATTATCTTGGGGTTTGATATGGAGAAAAAGTAACTCTGAAGACACCGGGATTGGTTTCCGATCGAAGAACATTCTTCCAAGGGGAAGTCCAAATTTGCCAAAAGTGGCATGTGACCTTTGCAAGAAGCCATACAACTCTCAGCTTATGTATATTTCCTGTGAAAGATGCAAGAGTATGTGTATAAAATATGATTATTGTCATAATTATTTCTGTCAAATGTTTTAGGCCATGGAGGAGACAATATAATGTATCCTGCAGATCAAGTATTTGTAATAAAATGACATCGTTTTTGTTAGAAATGCGCAACAAAACGATGTCGTTTTGTTGAAAGTGTTCAGCCACCCTTCAGGATACACTATATCTTATCTACCTTTTTTCTCATGTATTTATTAACGTGTTTTGGGATTGTTGTTATTTACAGAATGGTATCATGCTGACGCTGTCGAACTTGACGAGTCGAGACTTTCCGAATTGGTGGGGTTCAAATGCTGCAAGTGCCGCAGGATAAAGTCACCTGTGTGCCCTTACAGTGATCAGCCCAAGAAGACTCCAAAGCAAGAAAGTCCAGAAGTGGACCCTACTCGCAAGACCATTAATGAGCAGCTTCTTGAAAGTAATCAACCCGCAAAGGAGGAATCTTTATTCACCGAGGGGGATGATCCCCTCATGTTTTCACTCTCGAGCGTTGATAATGCTACTGACCATGTGTCAGAAGTAGAGTCTGAATGGAACTCTGCTCCGATTTCTGTGCCTGGGCCCCAGAAACTTCCTGTTAGGAGGCAGGTGAAGCAAGAAAATGACGCATCCACCCCTGTTGAAGAGAACTCATTGCTCCCCGCTATTGAATTGACGACTCCTGGTGTAAAATGCCATATTTCTACAAATGACTTTGAGGATGATAGTATGATGTTTAACTATGAAGATCTTAATTATGAGGATATGGAGTTTGAGCCCCAGGATATGGAGCTTGAGCCTCAGGATATGGAGTTTGAACCCCAAACCTATTTCACGTTTACCGAGTTGCTGGTGTCAGATGATGGTGGGGAGTTGGATGGAGAAGTGGATCTATCCGGGGGTATAACTGGAAATTTGGACAGAGGAGTTGATCCATCTGGGAATATAACTGGGAATATGGGGAATTCATCCTCACTTCCCCAAAATGTTGATTTTGACCAAAATGGAGTTGGCATGATCGATCAGCATACAGATTCTTTGGAACCGGTTGGTGGTGATGTTTTGTTGTGTGGGATATGTTCTCACATTGAGCCGAACCCCGATTGTTTTTGCCAGATTTGTGGGTTATGGATGCACAGCCATTGCTCACAGTGGGTTGAGGTCTCACCAGGGCAGGGCGGCTGGAGGTGTTTCAACTGCCAGTAGGTAGTGATTTTCTTATTTCTGCTTTTTGGATTTTCTCGACTAAAATCAGTACTGGGAGTATAATTTTTTATATTTTTAAAATTTTTCTGAGAGCATGACCATCTTTTGGGAATTATTATGTTACTTTGGATCATGTGGATAGGCAGTTCTGCGTTGCTTATTGGATTGTTCTGCCTATACACATTACAGGCTATACCCTTTTCAATTTTGAAAAGTAAAGATTGAAATTTTGGACTACTTTGGTCTGAGCCCGTGCACTGGTTAAAATAATCTTTTTCTGTAGATGCTATATGCTAGTAATCTCTTATTTGCAGAACGGCAGAATTGATTTTTGAATACAGGTGATGTTCTTAAATCAGCTTTTGAATTTTGTCTGCTGACTTGAGGGATTCTTTATGTGCATCATGAGTATACCAACGTGTATCTTATTTGTGATGGAACTGGATTAGGAATCTTATTTGTTCAGTTTTGAGAAGAAAGATGCGTATTTCTTCAAAATCAGTATGTTACTTGTAGTCATTTTCCGGGCGTTATGATACTTGCTTTGATCAGATGACTCTGTTGCTTTTGTAAATTAGGAGTCCATAGCATTTTCTTTTTGAAAATGAAGACTGAATTTTTACCCCCCAAAAAAAAAAAGGGACTGAAGTTGGTCTGAGCTTGCACACTTGTTTAAATACTTTCTGCTGATGCTCTGTAATCTGTAGCAGTACTGTAGTATCTTATAACAATAATCTCTTTTACGCATAGCAAAAATAATTTTGCCTACTCTCCGTATTATCTTATCAAGATTGATTCTTGGAGACGATTTCAAAAGTAAAAATAGTTATTCTTTTTCATTTTAAAATCAGAGATTCATTTTTAACGTTAGATTATAAAATTGACATGAAATTTTCAATATGTTTTTTAATTCTAAAATTAAAGATAATTATTGGAGATGCATATCATAGACTATAAAATGACATGAAAATTTTAAAGTCCATTATCATGTGTTCAACAAAAGTTAAAATATGATTGCAAAAAAGATGTTTATATATAAACAAAAAAAGAAGCATTTTTAGAATAGTTTTGGAATGGAGTAATACAAACTATGATCTTGTTTTCAACCAGGAAGAGACCAGAACTTACGGAAGCTATTTTCGCACTTGTGTTGAAAGACTTGATTTTATGCCATTGTCAAAATAATACTCCATCCGTTCGGTTTGTATTGACTTAATTTTTATTTTGAGCTGTCCAGATTTAAATGTGTTATTTTATTTTTTAAATTATTTTTTATTTTATTTTTCCAATAATACCCGTAATGTATGTGTTAATTAGTTTTGTTGAAACAACAACTATGCCTTGAAAAGTGAAACCATTAATAAACTCTCTCTCTCTGTGACTATATATACTTTGTTTTTACTTTATACACCAAATTTGTTTCACCTGCCAAATTTTAATATCTCTCCTCTCATAAAATTAATTAAATAAAAATAATATAACAAGAGGGATATAATAAAAAAATAATAATATTTCTTAACATGCGTGTAATTTACAATTAACTCATTATAAGCTGGACGGAGGAAATAGTATATTTTAAGCAATTGCTAGTTTAACTTCAGACATAAGTTAGCATATTTCACTTCTGTATCTATTTCAGGTTTTTTTTCTTTTTTGGACGGAATTTCTAACCCAAACATATGTCAATTTTTCATTTTAATACTTATCTTTGAAGTTTATTACTACTTAGCCAAAACTTTATGAGAGTCGTACCATCTATTTTTACTTTAAAAATAATAATTACATTTCTGTAAATACTTGTGTGACACCCCCAAATCCGGGCCCATCCACACATCGACTTGGGTTGTTAATTTATTAAATATTTCATAACTTACAAATACACATGACTTAAAAGTACACAAGATTATAATAAGGTATAACTTATTATATACAACTCTCTCTACACATCTTATTCTTCTTGCGAATATTACGCAGTGGAAACATCTAAGCTTCTGAACCTCTAGGTCATTTCCCCCAATAACTCCACTATCAGTTATCTGCACCTGAAAGGAATATGAAGCAAAGGAGTGAGCTCAAATAGCTCAGTAAGAAATACAATAACTAAGGATAACTGAAACAAAGAAAGTTATCCGTAGTCTCATAAGTCAACAAACCGAGTGTGAATGAGAACATAGACATATGAAATACTGTCAAATGTAACTGCATGAAA
>JAUMHB010026678.1:0-19233 GCA_032359685.1 Pittosporum tobira
ATACCCAGATTTGGGGGTGTCACATTAGCAATACTCTCCAATTTGTCCAATTTATTTTCCTATTTTCACCTCCATGCCCCCACCAAAAGTTTCTAACAATTTTATTTAGATTTTCAATTTTGTGTTTAGGGAGTTTGAATGATGATAACTTATAAATAGGAATTGTAGTCAGAGTGGACTTAACTAAAGTGTCTCTCCTATTGGGCTAAGATGTTTGGCTTTCCAGGATTGAAGGCATCCATTCATTTTTTCTTTTAGGAATCTAAATTTTTTTGACTTTTTGTTATCCCGTGAGAATGGGCCTCCTAGGTATTTGAGGTTTTCACTTTGCATATTGATACGGAAAAAATTAGAGAAAACTTGTGTATGTATATAGTTAAAATAATTAATTTTAAAATTGACCAAATTGACTAGAAATTTAAATTACGCCATTTCTTATGAGTACGTCATTAGGGGACGGATCCCCCGTACAGTATGCACATGGTAATAACACACGGTATATTATGACATCGATCAACACAAATTATTCACTAGCTAGAGAAGGGTTTGAACTCGTTAGCATCACGTATCAACTGCCTTATAGAAGAGAATGCGCCCAGGAGTCCTACGCACGTAAAGACTATCATTATAGTGTTGTTGATCCAATATCTCAAGGAGGAACTTGGGGGCTTATAGGTCATGTTGTATAGAAGCATTGGGAGGATGAAATCTAGAGGGATGAACCCAACAGCTCCAACTACAGCATTTATGTCCCCAAAAAATGGTAGCATCGCTGCGAAAAAGCCACATAATATCATGTAGGAGGATCGAAGAATAATCCTGGGAATTAGGTTTCTCCTGGAGAACAACCCTTGCCTCACGTCAGCTGTTTTCTTTTCCATAATCTCAAATACTACTTGAGAGTAAACCTGTGATATATACATATATATTATATAGTTTAAGAATATTAAAGTCAATAATTCTCGTATATTCTGGTATTGTTTGCTTTCAAGATTTTATCCAGATGATTGAAAATACAATTGGCAATCCAGATTTACTGAGAATAGTAGATAAGATGATTACCAGGCCAATGGCAAAGAGTTGAAGAAGAATGAAAATAACTGCGATCCCTAAAAGCCATGTGGGAGCCAGGGCAGGTCTTTGATGCGGCAATAGGCTATTGAGAATGTTTGGACTAGATTTGTTACCAAACACCCAATACCCAGAAACTGCAGCGGAGTAGAATGTAATAAAAATTACTATGTAACACATTACTAGGCCTTTCACCATCTTCCCTGTGGCTGGTGGAGCCAGGGTTGCCTGTTTAGATTGACATGGTAGCCTTTTCATATCATCAATTAAATAACAAAGTAATAAAGAACAATTGTGCAATCTTATAATTATATACATGTTTAATCACAGAGATTAGGAAAATTTACGTTCATACATCATCAATGTATTATCTTTTTGATGATCATGATGAGCTAATTAACTAACACATCAGGTTTAATCATTAATTAATGGTGCGGTCTGTCAGGAAAAGTAGGGAAAAGTTGTATATATAGATTTAACAATCAGTACTGCTGTCAAATTCGGTAAGATGTTTCATTAAGAAATGAAATTACTTGTATTTCAGGCAGTATTGCATTTCCAAATATGGAAGCTATTATAGAGATGGAAGTGAATGCATTGAAAATCCTTGACGCCGCGAAAGTTTCTAATGAATAGTCCCTTGGAGGTGCATCTTTTGAGGTGCCTGCAGGACATGCATGTCAGAAACTTTCAGAATGTAAATGCTGAAAATATGTTTGATTAACACATCTAAGTCGTTAATTATTGACTAAGATTGCATCAACGTCATGGAATACACATTTTCTTTATAATATCTGTACAACTAAAAAAATTGAAATGCAGAGGCCCCTAAAGTCGAAATTTGCAACGGGGAATCAATAGAAAATACTAGGGTTAAATACAAAATTGCTCACTGTATTATGTCAATATAATTATATATATTTTTACAATTTATCACTGTACTGCACTTTTTTAATAATCACTCATTTTTTTTTTATTAATTTAAGAGACTATTTATGCAAAAAGTGTATGGTGCAATGATGAACTTGTAAATAAAATATAGTACAATGATAACTTTGTTAAAAGTATGCGAAGCAATGATAAATTTATAAAAAAAATTAGTACAATGATGCATTTGTAAAAAGAGATTGTTAGGTCGACAATTGTGTATTATTTAACCCGAAAATACTTTAACTTTCTGAAATCAATTAAAAAAAAAGAAACACAATCGAAGCTTTAATCAGTTCTTCATGTCAATGGCAAGGAGCAAAATGATAGCACGTATGTATGTGCAAATGTCGGCTAAGCTAAACCAATATAGACACATCAATCATAAGAATGAATGATAAAGTAAAGGATAGAGACTGCTGACGGTTAGTGGAATTTAACAAATGCAGATTGAGGGTAGCTTGAAATGTACCTACTCTCCTGTAAATAATCTTCTGGTTAAACCAAATATTTTTATTTAATCAGCAAAAAAAATGTATGCATGTCAACAGCCGGTAATTAACTTTTTTAGAGCATGAAAACCAAATATGTAACAGGCACACAGAGCATGATCAATTGGCAGTATAATATATTTAATTAATTACCAGCATAGATACAAGCACCAGCTACAACGAAAGTGTAGCCAAAACTGAGAATCAGTGAACCCAGGTTGATGTGCCTGAGAGAGTGGAATGTTGGGAGCTGAGAGAGAAGTATCATGACTGCTGTCACCATTGCTGTGAACTCGTACAGTTTCAAGGACCCATTCGGATAAAGTACCGTGTACATGATCTTCAACAGCAAAAAAGAAGAAGAGAGGATGTTGTTGAAAATTTTCAAAATTCTCAATCATATAAAATTTCAATAATATAAAATTGATAAATATATTTTAAATTACTACCTCTGTCCAGAAAAGAATGAGGTTTGACTCATCATTTTGTGAGACAAAATAATGAATCAAGGCTCATTCTTTTTTGGACGGAGGGAGTATTTATTACACAATTTTATATGAAAAGATATAATAGTTTAATGAAAAAGTGAATCTCTTTGAATTAAAAAGTTCAACTCATGAATATGATGTGTCTTTTAATGTATGTAATAAATATATCTATTCACTTATAACTCTTCAAAAATGTATGGAGGAACTATAAAAATATTAGACCTCATTCTAAAAAGTCAATCTAAGAAATTCATATTTCACATATGAGTAAATTAACTCTCTAAAATATTTGTAGTATTTGAAATATTTAATGGTTTTATTTTATTATCTTTATTATTATGGTTTTGATTAAATACTAATTTTACACTTAATATTTAATAATGATTAAGTTTCGGTTCTTGTCTTATTTTGAAAGACAAGTTCGTTGTTATAATCTTGTATAGTATATAAGGGACGAATATTGTTTTAAGGAAAGAGTGAATATTAATTGATTCAGATGAATATTATTTTATTAAAATTATTGTGCTATTATTAAAGCGAATTTACAACAAATGTTTCAACATATATTAAGTAACTTATACTCCACACAGGAATGAAACAGTTATACCTTAAGTAAATCTATGACTATAATTATATGTTCAGTACGTATATGACTACCTCGGTAATATTGATGCATCCTACTTAACGTGCATATATGTTGTATCATAAGCCTTTAATTAACTAGATGCCTATACCTGGAGGCAATCTCCTGAAAGCAAAATAACTCCAATTGATATTCCAGTATTGATTGTCGTTTGAATGGATACAACAAAATAAAACATCCAGCCAAACCCTATATATGAGAAAACATCAAAATAAAATGCACAAATTAGTAATAATGAAATTTGACCAATGTTATCTTTTTTTTGGTCCATGGCAATGTTATCTGGCTTCTGTAACCAATAGGATCTTGCAATTGTAATCAGAAATATCTATCTAACTGGTGTAAGCAGAAAGCTTCTTTTCGAGAGAGAAGAACGACAATATATTCAGAAAGAAAGACTAGTGGAATGCTGCATTTCATTTGTAGTTTAATTACTGTTACAATTATGTTTTCAGGAGTGATAGCAAATTTAGTTGCTTCTATTTTGGTACTTTTAAAGGAATCTTACTTATTACACACTGTTGTCTAAATGTTACTTCATTCATTATAAATTTAGTGATATCTTAACAATTTCTAAAAATAAATGTTCCATTATAATCTTTACGCAAAAAGAAAATATTTTTAAAATAAATATTTTTTAGAGATGTAAAATTTTATCTATATTTATAATAAATGAAAAATTAACAATTAATGGAGATCCTCCCAAATTAGTGTTAGGGTTTTCACCTTAACCATAATTAGGACAACGTGGCACTCCATTTGGCATCTCTGTCTGGCCGGCAAGCCTCGAACCTCACCGACTCATCTCGCCCAAAAAGGATCAAGCCCGACCCTCGGCCTCCGAAAGGAGCTTGCGTCCATCTCTGTCTGGTCGGACCAACACCGTTAAGGGCTTTGAAACTATGTGTCTTGGGCCCAAGCCTTCCCAACTAGTAAGCCCAATCCATCTCGCCGATTGGGTCTGACTCAGACTGTTTCGGGTCCAACGGCCTAAAGGCCACAACCAAGTTCCAAGACAGTGTCCAATCAGCTACCCAATGTCTATAGCCCTGTAAATTCAAAGAAGGTGCGTCATACCTACTTTATTGGTCTGCAGGACAATGTAAACTTTATAAATACCACCTCATTTGCACAACAGGAGGATCCAAAAATTGAAAGAGAAAAAACTTTGCTCAAATACACTATCAACACATAGTAAACCTCTCACTCTTTATCTTAAACTTCGATTATAACCTTAATCCCTTCACTAACTTAAGTAACGGAGATGAGAATGAGGAAACAAACCCCTCGTATTGCCCATGTTTCAGGTGAGCCCACTTTTACTGACATGTTCTTAGCTGGAAGTGAAGTTTGGACTTGGTCAGCGGTCGGGTTGGTCCCAATAGTTGGTGCTAGAATGAGGGCCATCTCCGTCCTACACGATCGGTCTCCAGACTAAACCCTTTCAGCTCATATGTCGTCCGCCCATCAAAGTGGCGCGAACCTCGCACCCGACCCCCCAAGGATGCCAGGCATCGGAAGAACAAATACAATGACTCCCAGATCCCTGAAACAATTTGATGATGTCAAAGCCAACTCAGGGGAAAGCACCCATATGGCAACCATGGTCGGCTCTCGACATCGCTCCCGTGCACAAAAGAGACGCGAGCAGAAACGACAAACGAGGGAAGTCGAAGCACACCAAGATGCTCGAGATCTCCTCAAGTCCCGCAAGAGCGAGAGGTTTGCAAAGTTACTCCAAGACCAGCACAACATTACCCTCGAGATTGAGAAGCTGCGGGGAAAACACGTCATAGAGGACGACCGGTCTCTCTAGACCGGTGGCCAACGTGAGCGCCCGCACTCTCCTATTCACCATTCCTCTCGGATAGTTGAGTCTCGACACCGGTGGCCACAACACTCATATCGAAACAAGCAAGCTCGCTCCCGGTCACCAAGCGGAAGGAACTAGAGGAGTACAAAAAGAAGGTCGATTCCTTTGAGAAAATATTAGCCGATGGGGGACTTATCCCTAAGCAGTGAGTGTTGACCTGTCTTTTCACCCGGGACATTGAGGAAAGGGCGAAAAGAGTTCACCTTGGACTCCCTCTTAACCTAACAGTATATGACGACCTCACGGACCCGTTTGATCATGTCACAAACTACGAGGCCAAGATGAGAGTCTACAGGCACATGTCTCTCACCCTCTGCACAATGTTCATAACTACTTTAACAGGAGCGGCGGTGCAATTCATCAAGCATCTACCACATCGGACTATCGACAACTTCGACGAACTGAAAACAAAGTTCCAAGAGCAGTTTAGCGGCAGTGCCTACGAACCGTTACAAACACTAACCCTCATAGGAGTCATTCAGAGGGACAATGATCCGCTCAAAGAATTTATAGCATGCTTCAAGAGCACCATGGTCCAGGTCGCCCAACTAGACCGAAAGCAGGCCGAGATGTTCTTACGAGTCGGGTTCCACATACAAAAATCCCGCACCCTCCTGGCCGACTTGATTAGCTCACCCCCGACCTACGTTTATAACATTCTAAGCTGGGCAGATGTACAAATCAAGATCGAGATCGAATTTGGTGACTACAACCCATACCGCGTGGCCCACACTAACTCAAAGACAGCGGAGGAAACATGACCTGAGCCGAGTCAGGACAACTACAAGAGGAACGAGCCCAGCTCTCCCCGAGCACCCAACCGGCCTAGGAAGAACCAAACCAAGGAGTTTACCCCGCTCAGCATGGCCCGCCCCACCATCTTGGCACGGCCATCAAGAATGAAGTTTAGTTCAGAGTGCCCAAAAAGATGACTGTCCCAAAAAACAAACGGGACAGGTCAAGATACTATGAATTCCAAGAAGATCACGACCATACCACAGATGAATGCTACTCCCTCATGAACTACCTCAAGCAGAGAGTGTAGGAGGGTCAAATAACAAACTTATTAGCAGCCCCTTAAATCCCAGCTTAGATTATGGCCCCGCCCCCAGGCCCCACAATCCACGTGATTTATGGTGGTTTGATTGCTGGCGGGTCATCCAACTTTGCACAGAAAAACTATGAGAAGAGCATCTACAACATCGAGTCCCCTACAAAACAGATGAAGACCTCTTCTGCTCCATCGATCACCTTTTCCAGTGCCAACTATGAAGGCGTACGCTATCCCCACGATGACGCCCTTGTTATAGACGCCTGAATCGGCCCGTACAACGTCAAGCGGACTCTGGTAGACACCGAAGCATTGAGTGACATCATATACTACTTGACCTATGCTCAAATGGACCACTCCATCATGAGCATTGAACCTCCGGAGACACTAACCATCTACGGGGTAGACAATAACCCAGTCACTGTGTTCGGCATAATTTCCATCCCTATTACTTTCAGAACTTTCCCCCTCCAGATGACCGTCCCGGTTAAGTATTATGTCCTAAGGGTGGAAAGCTCCTTGAACGCAATCATAGGCTGGGCCACACTGAGCAAGCTCCAAGCCGTGATTTCGATCCTGCACCTATAGATGAAGTTTCTAACAGACTACGGCATCGGCGAGAGCCGAGGCGACCAATCCATCTCTAGAAATTGTTATGTCCAGTCGCCGATTTCCATCCAAGCAAAGACTTCACTAAAGGTAAAGAAATCCCCTCCATTGTTGGAGTGGCCAGCTCGTTTGGAGCGAACAAGGTGATGACTTTGCAACTTGGGCCATTCAGCGAAACCTACAGCCAGCCGATCGCTGAGCCTGTCGACGACACGAAAGAAGTTGAGCTCATTCCTGGGCGGCCTGACCGAAAAATAACAATCGGTCGTAGGCTACCTGCTAAGCTCCGACTCTCCCTTATCAACTTGATCCAGGAATACGCCGATGTCTTCGCTTGCACTCCCGACAAAATGTAGAGGATTGATGAGAACATAGCAGTCCATAAGCTAAGTGTCAATCCCCGACAAAAACCGGTGAGACAAAAGTGAAGGAACATGGCCCCCGAATGACAGCAAGCCGTAGATGAAGAAGTTGACAAACTGCTAAAATCCGATTTCATCTACGAAATTAAATATACTGACTGGGTGGCTAACGTGGTACTGGTGAAGAAACACAGTGAAAAGTGGAGGATGTGCGTCGAATACACCAACCTAAACAAGGCATGTCCCAAAGATGCTTACCCTCTACCCAACATTGACCAGCTGATCGACGCCACTGCCGGCAGCCTTTTACTTAGTTTCCTGGACGCATTCTCCAGATACAACCAAATCCGTATATGGCTGGCCGACCGAGAAAAGACCGTATTCGTTACACATTAGGCGATGTACGCTTACAAAGTAATGTCATTCGGCCTCATCAATGTGGGGGCGACCTTCCAATGACTCGTGAACAAGGTATTCGTTCCCCAGCTCGGACGAAACATGGAAGTTTAGGTCGATAACATGATCTTCAAGAGCAAGCAAGAAGTCGATCATCTCACTGACCTGCACAAATGCTTCAATAACCTCTGGGCCCATAAGATGAAGCTTAACCTAGCTAAATGCACTTTTGGCGTCCGAGCTGGTAATATTTTGGCTACATAGTTAGTAAAAGAGGTATCGAAGCAAACCCGATAAGATTCAAGTTGTCCTCAACATGTCTCCTCCTCGAACCGTCAAGAAAGTATAAAGGCTAATCGGTCGGATAGCTACTCTTAGGCTATTTATTGCCTGCTCGGCCGAACAGTGCCTCCCCTTCTTCCAATCCCTTAAGGAGGGCAAAAACTTCGAATGGACACTCGAATATCAGAGAGCCTTCAAAGACTTGAAGGCATACCTGGCCTCGCCCCCTCTGCTTTCTCATGCCCAGCCAGAAGAAGACTTATACCTATACCTGGCAGCCACTCCCCGGGCAGTCAGGGCAGTTCTCGTTCGGAAAAACCAAAGGTAACATCCAATCTACTATGTCAGGCATACCTTTAAGGACGCCGAGACTAGATACCCCAATGTGGAAAAATTCGCACTCGCACTTCTGATCGCCTTTCGGAAGCTCAAGTAATATTTCGAAGGTAGAATCATCAACATGATGACTGACCAGCTGCTACGAAAAATCTTCCATAAGCCCGAGCTTTCCGGTCGCCTTATTAGCTGGGCTGTTGAACTAGGCTAATTTCACATCCAATACCTCCCCCGAAAAGCCATCAAAGGACATGTATTTGCAGATTTCGTCGTAGAGTACAGCTTCCCGAAAGATCTCTAACCTCTCGCAATGGAGGCCGACCGTCCGAATGAGGAATCCATCGAACCATGGAGGCTCTTTGTTGATGGCTCTTTAACCTCCTCGGCCTCTGGCGCAGGAATGATCCTTATAAGTCCAGAGGGATTCAAAGTATGGTAGGCCATCTGCTTCAGTTTTCCCGCCACCAACAACAAAGCCAAGTAAGAAGCCCTATTAGTCGGGTTGTGCCTCACCCAACAACTGCAAGCGAGGAACTTGAAGATCTACAGTGACTCCTCCCTGGTCGTCCAACAAATCACGAGTGAGTACCGGGCAACAGACCCCAGAATGGTGAAGTACCTGGCCAAATCCAACACCCTCCTAGCTACATTCGACTCCTACATCATCCAGGCCATCCTCAGGGAAGGAAACACCGTGGCTGACACTTTGTCAAAGCTGGCAACAACCAGCCAAACTGCCCTTGAATGAGCCATCTATCTGAACACTCTGAACTGGCTAAGCATCGAGGAGCCTCAAGTCCTTGTAGAATCCAAGGCCCCCGACTGGCGGGCCTCATTAATCGCGTACCTAGACCATGGGATCCTCTCGGAAGACAAAACTAACGCCAGAAGACTAAAGTTCAAGGTAGCCTCATTTGTGATGGTGGATAACACACTATATAAACAAGGTTTCATTGCTCCTCTCCTCTTATATGTTAGCCCATCACAGGCCGAGACCATCATCAAAGAGGTACATAGCGACAACTGCAGCAGCCACATCGGAGGAAAAACTCTGGCTATCCGGATCACTCAGGCCAGTTACTACTGGTCAACTATGTTGCAAGACTTCAAAGACTTCATCAAAAGGTGCAAAGCCTGCCAACTCCATGCCAATATTCCACGGCAGATGCCAGAGCATCTCTCCTCCATCATAATCCCCATCCCCTTTGTAGTATGGGGAATAGACCTCTTGGAATCATTCCCAACTTCATTCGGGAGCTTCCGATACGTCGTTGTGGTGGTCGACTACATGACCAAATGGGTGGAAACCATGCCCGGGCGTGTCAACAATTCTTGATATGGGTACCCAACTCCTCATCTCTGACAACGGTACCCAGTTCGTTAACCAAACCTTCGAAGAATATTTGATTGATATGGGTATCAAGTATCGTCGAGTGGCGGTTAAGCACCTACAAGGAAATGGCCAAGTAGAGGTCACAAACCAGATCATAGTAAGCGAAATCCGTTGACGGTTGGAGGGCGCCCAAGGAAGATGGTACGATGAACTGTCGACCGTCCTATAGGCCTATCACACCACCCCTTGATCCACCACTGGTGAGACACCTTTCAAGATGGCCTATGGATTTGAAGCAGTCATCCCAATTGAGAAGGAGATACTTACCCCCCGATAACTCTATTTTGATGAAATCCTCAATAATAGCGCCACCACGGCAGACCTCAACTTCTTAGACGAAATGAAGGATACTGCAATCCTACGTATGACTCAACTCAAGCAGCAGACAACCAAATATTACAACGCTAAGGTCAAGACCAGACGATTCGAAGCCGAAGATCTCATTCTTCCAACCACCATTGCCTCAAGGCCGACCTAGTAGGGCAAACTACATCCGAACTGGGAAGGCCCTTACCTGGTCTCAACAGTTCTCCACCCGGGCACATACTCTCTCAAAGACATGGATGGCTATGAACAAGACAACCCATGGCATGCCATCCACCTCAAGAAGTACTAACCATAAATATTTTCGGTCAGTCAATTTTTATTGCACAACCATACATTTTAACAGTTTGTTTGCTTACATACGACAAACTTTTTTATGAACAAAAACATCTTTGAACACAATCAAATGACTCGTGCTTATGTTTCACTCGCACGCCTTACCCGCGCGACCAAATGCACTCGGTTAAGGGGGCACGAGTAAACTAACCATGCTTATGTTTCACTTCCCACCCGGGTGCCTCAAACACTCAGCCCGAGGGACATAAGTAAACATAATCACAATGCATGCTCAACCCCAACCGGCGCTATCCGCCTGGTATGGGCGGAAATTTCAACTCTCAACCCAACACTACTCCCAAAGTCACTTCTAAAGTTTCACTATGCCTAAAGTGAACCCATAAGTATGGTCAAACTAGGGGGCATACTACGGGACAGCCGCCCGGGTTACTACGACTTAATTAAACAACCCAATTTAATTCAAAATTAAGGCTCAGATGTCCGACCGGTAGTTTAAAAAAAACTTGCTCTTTCATTCACCCGGGAAACATTTGTTAAAATATTTTTCATAATTCTGAGCTATTTACACTTGACGGATTTCACCAGATTCTATCAATCTTTATCAAGTCCCGAGTTATTTACAGTAGTAAATTTTGTCAAAATAAAATATAAGTTACCAACTAGACTTCGTTTAAAAGAGTTAAGTCTTATTTAAATATCAAGCTCAACACTTGGTAAAATTTGTCAGTTTTAACCATTCACTGAGTCAAAGAGCATCCATCATTCATCCGAGCGGAAGCAAAAACAACGAAATTCCAATTAAGATTTCATTAATGTTCGAAATAATTACAAAATCTGTTTATAGAGAATGATCATCGCCTCACAATGCACCTCTGTCCAAATTTTCCATAACCCGACCTTGGAGGCATCCGAATTGCCTTGCTCGAGGTCGGCAGTAAATTGTTTGTCAACTTCTAGTCAGTAACCTAAGTGCGCTTCCCGGTCAAAAGTGGATCAAGAAACTCCCCCTTCTCTAAAGGCGTCCCAGTAGGCTCCTCAGTAGCTTCCTCTGCAGGCTGCTCGACGACCAACTTATCCTCGGGCTCAGAATCAATGGCCTCCAGGTCCACCAAAAAGTCTATGACCTTCTTCATGTCGATGCCCCTTCTGGCACCACGGTAGACCGTTCGTCTGAAGCCCTACAGGAACTGATCAGCAGAGACTTAAAGGATCATCGCCTTACAATCTGCCAAGCCCTTGAACTCCTCCACCACCCTTGTGGAGGTTAAGTCCAGCTCGTTTTTGTGTCCAGCCTCCTTGCCTTACCATACATCTCGTTCAAACTCGAGCTACCTGTTGAGGGACACCGCAATAGCCTCTGCCTCCATAGCCCTTGCCCTTACGACTTCCAACTCCTAGGAGATCTCCTTCTCCCTCCTAGAGGCTGCGAAGGCATCATTCGCCTTCTTCGCGACCTCCTCCGCTGCCTTCTTCGCCCTCTTCGTGACCTCCTCCGCAGCTTTAGTAGCGCCCTCCTTGGCCTCTTTCAACTGCATCTTCAGGCCCATGATCTCCCGAGTGGCCCCGCTCGCTGTCTCCACTGTGAGGTTAGCCCCATTTATGGAGCTCATCATCCAGCACATCACCTACAACAACACACCGGACAAAGTTAGGAAAGAAAATGATATGTTTTAAGTACGGAGAAAAACAAGTACGATACCTGCACCATCCGGAAGGCGACATTCAAGGCACACTCAGGATAAGGGACTAAGCCTATAGCTTCTCGGTCCCCATCCAGTGGCAGATTCCTTAAAAGGATCCGAATTGCAGCTTTCCCGCAGGTGACATCCAGTAGGCATCGACTAGACGTTCACCGGGTCAGCCTCATCAGCGGTCCTCGACTTCTTTTGAGCATCCACCAGGCCCTGATTCCCAGCGGGCCTTTTTTGCTTCTCCGCATGCCTTTTTTTTGCAGAGGTCGCCACCACTTTCCCTTTGTTTGCAGCCTTCCCTTGTCCGGAAGCAGTCGACCCCACCACTCACGTAGGACCACGGCGGATGAAGTCTTGCGGGTCGGCCTCGTCCTTATCACCACTCTGCCAGACAGGGCAGCCTAGCCACCAGCAGCTGAGCTCGGTTGGTCTACGCTAGCTTGAGTGGTTTTCCCAGCGGTCGCCCGCTGAGCTTTCTCCTCCTCCATCGCCATCTTTTTGGCTAAGGCAATCATATCTTCGTTGACACATGCAAAAGGCATGAGGACGGAGTCAGGAAACTGAATTAGCTGAAAGGACAAAATACAGAAGTAAAAGAAAACCCTAAACCTGCATTTATGCTCTATCAGCTAAGAATTGTCCCGAGTTACGGCGAACGGCCAGGGGCTCTCCGCCTTGCCCATCCTAGAAAACACACTATACTCCTCCAATTGCGTTTTGTTCAACTGTACCGGCGAGTGGTACACTGTCTTACACGACCTTCCCCAATCGGGTAAAGCTAGCAGATCGACCCCCCTCGATGAAGAACCACTCCGGCGTCCACTTTTTGTGTTTCGAAGCAGGGGCGATCCACTTTGGCCTTCCCGGTTTCTTGTTGAATGACCAAAAGGGGGCCTCCGATCGGGCGATCGAGAAAGTGTGCCAAAAATGGTCCGCCTGGGCTTCCACACTCATGCGATGGCACCGGGCTAAGAAACCCATGATCTGTACATACGAGTTGGGGGTAAGTTGGCCGAGGCCAACCCCCAACAAGGTCAAGACGTCAAAAATAAAGGAGTGCAACGGAAACCTAAGCCCCCCTTCAGGTGGTGTTCGCTAACTCCTACCCAAAGTCTGTTCGGCTTACTATGCATGTACTTTCCATCATTCGGGAGCCTAACTTCGTAATCATCTATGATCATATATTCCTCCCTAATTGTCGCTAGTCGGCGATAAGTCAGAGTGTTATACATATTATAATTCGAGTGGCAGACCCAGTCTCCATAGTCCACATGTCCCCCGATGTCCTCAACCTCATCGTCGGACCTGCCTTCTGACTGGGCTTCTTCGCCATCTACTTCACTGGGACTCGCCTCATCACCGGGCAAGTCCTTCCGCGGAGTCACCACCTTGCTGCTGGATCCCGCCGCCTCCTACGACCGAGAACCAATGGCACCCACGATGACAGATCCTGTAACCACCGCCTCCTCATCCCCAATAATGTTCATTACCCTAATTTTGTCCTTATTTTGAGCCATTTAATAAAGTCTAAGAATGATAAAGCTAAGGAAAAGAAGAAGAATGCTGGAGAAATGTTTACTTGGCAAAAAGTTTGAAGAAAGTTTGAAATTTTCGATGAAGATCTAAGAACTTTACGGCGAAACACTCGACACCTTCTACAAATCTCTATGGGATCAAAATGGGAAAATGTTTAAAGGAGACACTCGACCCCTTTTTATAAATGCCTCAATTCGACAATTGGTGCTTCCCTCGATTAATCCAACAACTATTTAATTACAGTCGTAGCTGCATAAAATCCAAAAGAGCAATTATTACGGGAGTATTAACGACATCAGAAGACGTGCGAAGCAACATCTCATTAAATGTCCTAAAAAGACGTGCAAAACATGCAAAATACAAGGAGTCGGGCAAAATTTCAAATGGCACAAACTCATTCGAGCAACCTTGATCCTGGCCCTTTTTAGACGTAAAATTTTCTACTACTTCACCACATATATTGAAGGGACGATCGGACTCAGAGCCCGTCGGCACACTAAAGTACCCCACTGGGCTAGGGGGCATTGATGGAGATCGTTCCAAATTAGGGTTAGAGTTTTCACCTTAACCATAATTAGGGCAACGTGGCACCCCACATGGCATCTCTGTCCGGCCAGCAAGCCTCGAACCTCGGCGACTCGTCTCTCCCAAAAAGGATCAAGCTCGGCTCTCAACCCCCGGAAGGAGCTTGCGTCCATCTCTGTCCTACCGGACCAACACCGTCAAGGGCTTTGAAATTATGCGTCTTGGGCCCAGGTCTTCCCAGCTAGTAGGTCCAATCTATCTCACCGATTTGGCATTGGGCCTGACTCAGCATGTTTCGGGTCCAGCGGCCCAAAGGCCACAACCAAGTTCCAATACAGCGTCCAATCAGCCGTCCAATCAGCCACCCAATGTTTACAACCCTGTCAATTCAAAAGGCACGCCATACCTACTTTATTAGTTTGCGGAACAATGCAAACTCTATAAATACTATCTCATTTGCACAAAAGGGGATCCAAAAATTGAGAGAGAAAAAACTCTGCTCAAATACACTATCAACACAGAGTCAACCTCTCCATCTCTATCTTAAACTTCGATTATAACCTTAATCCCTTCACTAACTTAAGCATCGGAGAGGGGAACGAGGAAACAAACCCCTAATGTTGCCCATGTTTTAGGTAAGCCCACTCTTACTGACGTGTTCTTAGCTGGAGGTAAAGTTTAGACTTAGTCAATAGTCGGGTTGGTCCCAACAACAATATAATTGTCTTTTATGATACTAAAATATAATATATCTATAATTTTAAAACAAATGAAAAATAAATAACTCTATATCTTATTTTGAAAACTATTGGTAGTGACTTTTTGCCCTTTGCTTCTATTTTGGTACTTCGTAAAAATTAAAGTCAACCTCTTACTTATAATAGTACGTACATGCAGCTGCATATGCACCCTTTCTGAAGAAATCAACTTGTGGGCTAAAGAGCATACTGTCTATAGTTAGGCATCAATATATATAAGGCGAATCTGAAAGTTAGATTGGTCATATATATAGGCATGAAATGAAAATGATATGGCAAAATAAGAACCTAAGACATCTGCTGCGAGTTCACGGAAGCGGATGTGGCGGCGACCCGACTTTTCACAGTGATCAAGTACAAGGGACATGAGATAGTAAGAGTAGAAGGTAACAGCGCCCATCACCGTCAGGGAAACAGACCCCAGTGCCCAACCCATCCCTCTGAATGCAAACGGCAGTGTCAGTATTGCGGGCCCCACTATTGCCGTCGTTAAATGGAACCCTGCGTGCCACCATTCGCCTGTTCATGCATATATCCGTACGTTATGTTCCAAAAAAATTATAGACGTTTACAACTTTTAAGGAAACTTCTGTTACAGTCTTAATTCTACTTTGTTTCAAATTCAAATCTACATGAAGGGAGACTGAGGAGTAGAGTAGTGGGTACCTTTGGATGCTAAGACGAAGGCTGCACCTGCATCTCCTTGGCGATTGATGTGTGTGGGTACCGAGTCTATTTCTGGATTCACTGCCATTAATTAATAATATTATGACTTGTGTGTATGTGTGTATTGCGAAAGAAAGTAAGTAGCTGGATAAGTATGAATTATGAACGTGATTTGGTGAGTCTTGATTGGAGGGGGTGGCATGGACAAAGACACCTTAGCCGACCACCAGATCATATATAAATGAACTCAAAGTATGTTGATGGGTCTCGTTCAGGATAAACGGGGACAGAAATATTATTTTATTTAATTCAATTATATTCGTCAAAATTGTATAGACTAATCAGCAAACGTATGTTATTATTAACATTAGCGGACGTTGAAATTTCTAAATTATCTTTGACCTCACAATTTTTTTTAAATATACATTTGCTATTATTAATAATAAACATAATATTTATTTATTTATTTCAAATATACGTCCGCCAATTGATCATTTAAAACCCATTTAACATCATCATATATATAGTCTACCATTTCGCACGTATAAGGATTAGTCCCTTATAAATATTTTAACCCTTTATGTACTTATGGGAAAAATGATTTTTTTCATAATTGTATTCTTGCTCGATTTTTAATTTGGTTATTGAATTCAAAAAGTTTCCAAAGTTATTACTAAACTATACGCGAATTTTCAAATATACAACTTTACTCAAAAAAAAATACGTAATTCCGTTAATTTTTTTTTTATTTCTGTTAGTTTTAATAAAAATGAAAATAACAAAACGAAAAGAGCAAAAAAAAAAAAAGATGTTTTGGTTAAAGCTATTATAATTTTTCAATTTGATTCAAAAATAAAAAAATAATAATAATAATAAAAGAAGAAAAAATTGACATAACAGTGAAAATTTTCTAATTTTTTTGTTTTGGTTGTTATTATAAAATTTCATGTTAGTGTCATGTCAGCGCCAAGTCAGCAAATTTCGTTACTCACATGGACGAAATTTAAAAAAATAACAGAACAAAAATAAAATTCAAGTAGAGTAATCACTTTAGAATTTTTTTTAATTCAATAATTAAATTAAAAATCGAATATAAATACAATTACGAAAAAATCATTTTTTTCCTTTACTTATATACTGGTCTACGTGCGTAGGTACTCTTATCCTCGTTTCGTTCTGTTTAAAAGTGGGTAGAAAGAGATCAGGGCAGGAGGGGTTGATAAAATGGCGAAGGCGATGGTTAACTACTCGATCAACTCGCTTTTCAAGAAAATAATAATAATAATAATAATAATAATAATAATAATAACTAATCAATGTGGACTGAAAATACGAGATTAACCTTAAATATTTTTTTTTATTTTATATTAGTGTCAGGACTTTAATCTATTTTGATTAATTTAATTTGAATTGAATTATATCCACAAATTATGTAAAAAAACTCTCTTAACAAATTTGTTTTATTCAAAATTCGAACTCGACATTTTTAAACGAGGCACTGACTATTTTCCATCGAATCTGGTATGCTCAATGGACGGGTCAGGTGCCAGGAAATGGAGGGGTGTTTCGGTCATTCTATGGGACACAGTTGTTTTTTTAATATTATTATTTTATTAAACTCACACTATAAATTAAAAACTCCGTCCAAGTTTAATTCCATATTTTTTTCGTGTTCGGACCAAATTGCCCCTGACTCGGCCGTGTTAACTGGATAACTCAGTCAACTTCCACGTTATCCGGATTACACAGACGGATTCCTCTCTTCTCCTCTCCTCACGTCTCTTGATCCCCCTTCCCTCTCTCGACCTAAATCTACAAAGTCCCCGTTCTTCTCCCTTTCCGAATGACGTTGTCACAGTGACAACAATATGTACAAGCGGCGCCGGAGCTAGATGACACTGACAACAATATGTATGAGTGGCACCGGAGCTAGGTTTCATCGAATAAAATCTATCTCCTTTCTCCCCTGTTATGCAAGGGAGAATTATAGGTCTTTCGAAGGACAATTGTAGCCATGGAATCGCTGTCTCAGGTATCCAAATTAATTGCAAAACTTGGATTTTTCTTTGCACAAATAAACCCTAGAAAAATTTCCGACCTTAATTTAGTTTTTATTATACCATGGATGGTGTGTGAAAATTTGAATTACAGGTAAAAATAGGGTATTATCAACTTGAAATTTTGTAAGATTCTTGAATTTTTGGTGTTCCTTCAGTATATTAGGATGTGAAATTTAATGATAAGTTTGGACATGATCTTATGCATATAGACAACTGATTAGTCTGTTGTCATGGTCTTATAATGGGTACAAATAGTTCGGTTATGTTGTTACTGTCTTCACAAACATCGTACCTCGAGGACAAGTAACCATAAAATGAATGAAGGGCCCACCCCTCTTGTTTGTCCATCCTTGGATTATGTGAACCGAGTTAGATTTGGTGCTAATTGTAGCTTCTTATCTTGACTGGTCTTTCAGTCCTATGATATCTCAACTGTTAGTGCCCTGAGATCCAAAATTTTAGCAAGATTCGCAATATTGTTTTGTTTAACACTCGAATACCATGATGAGAAACAGATATCAACATGCTCTTTTATCATTGTTTTTACATTATAAACACAAAAAATTGATAAAAGTAAAAATTGTTTTTACTTTGCTTTATATTGGATAACCAAATCTATCACTGTCACCTCATACATGAGGATTGAGGTAGATCATTCTATATGATAACTAGCTGTTGACCAAAGTATTTTATGTTCTTTAGAATGGCAGTATATCCTCTTGCAATTTCTTTGAGCCATGTACTATCTTTTCTTTTGTACATGTCCATCACATCATCGAGCAACTTTTTAGCAATATGTTAAATAAAATGCTAGCCTGAATACCTGCATAATTCATATATATCATTAATCTTGAAATAAACGTTTTGTTAAGCAATTATAAATTAATTTGCATGATTAAGTAATGTCTCCTTTCATACAAATGTAGGGTTAACTGAAGAGTGCAGATCTTGAATGGTTTGTACAAAAGGGAAGAGAGACGCACTGTGAAGCTTCAAACTATTTAGCACCAGAAATGGCTGATAACAAAGGCTATGACTTTGCTGCCGATAATTGGACACTGGGTGTCTGCTGCTATGTGTATGGCATCCCTCCACTTGAGGCGGAGACTTGGAAAGACACATTCAGAAGATAGGCAATGTGTATTCTGTTGTTCCACTTGGTGTAAATATTATACTCATTGTCCACAAAACAATTCCATTTTCATTTTGCGAAGTTTGAATATTTAAACTATATTTTTATCCCTGTGTACCTGAAAATATGAAGTCTTTAGTTAATAGGATAACATGATAGTGAAATTGTGAAGTTAAATTTAAATGCAGTGTTTCGTTTTTTACTATCATCAAGAAAAAAATATGTTCTTTTTTTTACAACTAGGCATTTTAAGTTATAATTTAAATATTTTAAAAATAAATTATTTTAATATATTTCTTCCGTTCCATATTAATAGTTGTTT